>JAMYXO010004690.1:0-5000 GCA_033310375.1 Conus canariensis | reverse complement strand
AGAGAAATTAGAGTCCCTTGAAGATCTATGCAAATCACTATGTACTAAAGTTAAAACATTAGAAAATGAAAATCACAAATTGAAATCAGATGTTGACGAGCATAAAAGAATTATTACAGATCTCAAGAAGCGGCTTGCCACCAGTTCTTCTCATGAGTACCCCCCACTGAAACCTGCCTGTGAACCTGCCATGTCCACTGCCCCTGTTCTTTTTTCCACTGCTTTGAAGAGGACCAGTCTGCATCAAGCGACCACAACATCACAGATGCACAGATCACCTGACCTGTCTAAGACCCACCAGCCCTCCACCCCTACCCAACCACCCAGCGGTCAACCCAGTCCCACCTCCGTCCAAGTAAAAACACTCTCTGCACCCAGCCTCTCTCCCACCTATTCCCACCTCCCTTCCTCTGATCTAGCTGACACCAGTCTCCATGCCAGTCCCGCCCCTGCCAAGTTAGACAGTGCTCCTGTCTACTCCATCCCAGTCATAAATCGTTTTGATCCATCACCATCATCACCTGATCATCAGTCCATTCCTGTCCATGTCTCCAAAAGACAAAGAGCTACTCCCAGCCCACCCCATTGTCTCCAACAAACATCATTGGAAGAACAGACGGACTGTTTGATTATAGGAGATTCCACAATACATAACATGGATGCACACGAAATGAACACAGGTAGCTTCAAATCAGTTCAGAAAATCAGTGTGTCCAGTCTCAGGGTCTCTGACATACAACACTGGCTTGAATCCCGTCCACCCAATGCCCATGTGGATAGAGTTGTTTTGCATGTAGGAATCAACGACTGTAAAGGGGGAGAGATTACAACTCAACAATGGAGGGCTCTCCTTTACTCATGTCAAACGACCTTCCCCAGTGCAACAGTCGTGGCCTCTTCCATCATCCCCGCATGTGGTAGACATTTAATGAATCCAGCCATTGTTCAATCCAACCTAAAGCTTCAGACAGCATGCAGGGAACTGTCTGCAGTATTCGTAGACAACAAAGATTCCTTTCTTGCTAGGAGTGGTGCCCCCAGGAAAGACATGTACAAATCTCCCCTAGACATCAGCCACAAAGGTTTGCTTAAACTAGCATGGAACATCAAATACTGTGCTAGTGCCTCGTCTACGCACGACTCCGCCCTGCTGCAAGCCACAGATGTCAATACAAAACACACACCAACACACCATCAGCCCCATGTTCCGGCCAGCGCTGCTCAACCATCCCAGCGCTACACTTCAGCGGTCACGCCTAAGCAGTACAACACAGGCCGCGCCCCCCTGTTGAGAACCCCAGCTTCTCAGATTCCGATGGCCGGCCTGTCAGTACTTCAGTGACTAACGCCAACGCGCAGAGCACCGGTCCCCAACCACTGCCCACTTACGGCACCGCTGTTCCCGCCACAGTGCCTCCCTCCACCCCCGCTAATCCTCTACAGGCCATTGCTGAAGCAGTGCGACTGCTACAGGCAGCCTGTGGCCTTTCTTCAGTGTGAAGACTGTCTTTGTAAGAATCGTCCCTTCCACACCCACCTGCCCCCCAAAAACAAACAAACAAACAAACTAACAAAAACAACAAAACTTGAGGAACTAAACGTGTGTTATACGTACAGGTCCTTGATGTAAGTGTGTGTGTGTGTGTGTGTGTGTGTGTGTGTGTGTGTGTGTGTGTGTGTGTGTGTGTGTGTGTGACTTTCATCCTTCCTTGCCAGACTGAGAACTAATCCTCGGATACTACTTGTGCGTGTCATTATGTTCTTAGCAATAATAACTATCTTTTCACATTGGCACCTATTGTTGATAGTGATCACCGTAGGCTGTGCTGAAACATTTTGTGTTCTACTCATTTACTATCGAGACCACTCGTGTTGCTAAAGGCATTTCGCCCCATGCTTCAGAAATGACTGAACTGTGTGGCTCATGAATCATATGTGACTTCACTGAATGTTAGACTAAATTTGTGTTTATAAAAAAACAAAACAAAAAAAAACCTTTCTTATACCTGCGTTCGGTGGATGTGACTGATCGGAGAGCGCTCCATAAGTGCAACGCATTTGTGCCAAACAGACTTGGACCTACAGACAATTCTATCTGATTATCAGCATATATATGTGTGTTCAGATACATATGAGTTGGTGATTCTGTGCGTGCAACATACAGGAATTGTGCTTTTTAGTCTTGCAGTACTTCGTCCTGTACAACTGACAGCAATTAGTTGTGTGCACATTAAATTGTAAGTGCATTTCTCAGTCACCTATTTCCGAACCACTGCTGTGGTATCTAATCTACCATTTGTTTGATTGGTTTTTCTTTTTTTTTTTTTTTTTTTTTTTGTTGTTGTTTTCATCATTTATTTTACTTTTTTTTTATACGTGTCCTTTCTTCCCCTTTCTTTTTGTTTTTCCTTTTACTTGTGCACTCAGGACATAACATGACCACAAACCAGAACTCATGGCCATCGAAAGATGGACTGAGAATTTGCCATTTAAATATCAATAGTGCAGTCAGTAAGATCTCTGATATCTCGACCCTGATATCGAACCACCAAAAGCCATTCCATGTTCTGGGTCTCTCCGAATCAAGACTAAATACCTACATTAGTGATAAAGATGTATCAGTCCCAGGTTATAATATCGTTCGAAAAGACCCTACTAAAGACAAAAGAGACAGGTCTTCTAGTGTATGTCAGTGAATCTCTCAACTTCAAGAGACTTTCCCACCTAGAACAGCATGACATAGAAGCAGTGTGGATACAAATCACACTGAACAAATCACGATCCATTTTAATCGGGTTTTGCTATCGGAACCCAGCAGAAAGAGTCAGCTGGACTGATAAATTTGTTACTATGATGGACGCAGTTTCATTAGAATGTAAAGAGATTGTTTTACTCGGTGACTTCAATGTAGATCTTTTGAAATCAAACAGCCAATGGAGCCAAACGATAAGTGTGTTTAAATTTACATCAGATTATCAAAACACCCACCAGAGTCACACACCAACTTCAAAGACAATCATTGACCATATCTATGTCTCAAATGAAAATAACATACTAGAAGCTTGTGTACCAGTCTTCTCTTCTAGTGATCATTACCCAGTGTGTGTTACATGGTCTAAACATGGAGTGAAAATCCCAAAACCAGGCCACAAAACCATAACCTATCGTTGCTTCTCAAAATTTAACGAACAAAACTTTTTGCTTGATTTAATGAACTCAGAACTTAATACAGTATACAATATTGCTGATCCAGATTCAGCGATTGACTTTTGGATCAACATTTTTACAGAAGTCTATAACAGACATGCTCCGTTAAAAAACAATCAGAGTAAAGCATATTCCCAAACCACCGTGGTACACGAAAGAATTACAGGAGGCATGCTACCTTAGAGACCTTTTGAAAGAACATGGCTATGAAGAAGAATCAAGATCACTAAGAAATGCAATAAACTCTCAGAAGCGCAGGGAAAAAACAAAATACTATCGCGAGTTATTAACTTCCAAACAAAATCCAAAACTGGTTTGGCAAGCAATAAACCAGCTTAGCAATAACAGTTCTTCTTCAAAATCAACTGTTATCAAAGGTATTTCTGCTGAACAACTTAACACTCACTTCTCTACCATTCCAGATACAGTTGTTACTACTGATCATTCAAGCTCTAATGAACTTAAAGAACTCCATCAATTTTGTCACGACAAAAAAATCACGTCTGAACTACACATTCCACTCATAACTGTGCACGAGGTGTATCAGTACCTACTTCATCTCAAACAGTCAGGAACACGTGGACTAGATGGCATAGATGGCAAAATTCTGAAACTCTCGGCTCCAGTTATAACTGACACGTTAACGTATATCTTTAATCTGTGCATAGATAAAAGCTATTTTTCCTAATGCGTTCAAAAAAGCAAAAGTTATACCCATTCATAAATCTGGTGATAATACTGATCTTCAAACTACAGACCGATATCAATCTTATCTATCCTTTCGAAACCTCTAGAAAAGCATTTAAATAAACACATCCTTCATCACTTCAACAAGTGCGATTTGCTCCATCCGGACAGTCTGGTTTCAGACAGAAAACATTCCTGCCATTCTGCATTAATCAATCTTGTAGATGTGTGGCTTAATAATATTAATAACAACAGATATTGTGGTGTCTTATTCGTTGATTTTAAAAAAGCATTCGATGTCATTGACCACAATCTCCTTATTCGAAAACTGGAGGTATACGGTCTTTCAAAATCCGCCCTTATCCTTCTAAAATCATACATCACAAAACGACAACAATGCGTCTTATCGGGGACGACTGTCTCTTCTATAACAACTCTTAAGTATGGCGTTCCACAAGGCTCCATTTTAGGCCCGCTACTCTTCTCAATCTACATTAATGACCTACCCCTACATGTGAGATCTGCATGCGACCTCTTTGCAGATGACACCACAATTCACACCAGCCATAATGATCCTTCCAGTCTTTCTAAACATTTGCAAGAGAGTACCAATGACCTTGTAAAATGGACCGAACTAAATCACATGTCACTTCACCCTCAAAAAACAAAACTGATGTACATTACAACTAGGCAAAAAAGACAAAAGCTCACCAATGATTTCCCTCCTATACACCTCAATAATGTACTTGTGGAACAAGTCACTCATCATAAAGTATTAGGACTAATAATTGACAATAGTCTCAGCTGGAATCCCCACATAACGTTACTATGCAAAAAGCTCTCCCAGAAAGTCTATCAGCTCACCAAAATCAAACACTTTCTTGACCTTCATTCACGAAAACTTTTTTTTCCATGCTCATATTCAGTCTTATGTTGATTATGCATCGACTACATGGGATTCTGCAAGTGCAAACACACTAAAACCATTGTTCAGCCTACATAAACGAGCGCTCAAATTAATCCTTCTGAAGAAAACTAGCCTCGAAAGCTCTGATTATAAACATCTTCACATTCTTCCATTCAGCCAGAGACTCAAATACAACAAA
>JAMYXO010004689.1:0-16937 GCA_033310375.1 Conus canariensis | reverse complement strand
TTCTATGTGACAGCATTTTTGATTTCTCTTTATGCCCCTTGTCTGTGGTATTTTGTGTCCAAGTGTGTACCGAGTTCCACTTTAGATTGCTGTGGTGCTACTCATGGGGTTTTAAATTTTATTCTTTTGGCTCCTGTACACGCCACACCAAGTTTTGTCGATTCAAGTCAGCGCGGCAGTGTTCAGGGAGCATCAATTTTTAAGCTGTTATGGGAACCCCCTGAGGAGACAAATTTTTTACAGTTCTCTGCTACTTTCTGAGCTGTAACTTTTGTGTGTTAACAGGAAGTACAACCATGTTGAGTGAGGAAGTACAGGAATAGAATAATCAAGAAGAAATGCTTTCCACCTGTGCTTGGCAGATGGATTTTACATGGCCCTGATTTGTTTCAGGCATGTTTACAACCCCATAAAAAACGGGGCTAAACAGAAAGGGGGTCTGTTTTTGTTTCGTAGTTTCTTTTTTTTCCCACGAGGTTGGGCCCCTTTTTTTGTGTGTTTTGTGTGTGTGTGGGGGGGGGGGAGGTGGAGGGGTGGGGGGGGGGGGGTGATGTGTGTTATTCTTTAAAAATGTTTTTGTTTTTTTCAGTTTTATATGTTTTTATTTAATTTAATTGATGAATGAGAATTGTGGTTTTTGTTACTAGAATTTTCAATTTAAACAAAAATTTTTTTTAAAGTGTATGTGACTTTTGGCGCAAATTGACATGTGCACCGATATAACAAAGACGTAACTAAATATAGCTATTATGAAGAAAAAAAAAGGAAAAAAAAACCCGAAATTTGGTTGTATGTTTTTAAGAATACAAGGAGTAATGTAACGCAATTTTTGTGCTTGTTTTTGCGTATCGGGTCAGCATCCCTCCCCCGCATGTTTAAGCTGTGGGCATTCAGGGGAAATGCTGTACGGGGGTGCGAGTTACCCTTTGTGTGTGGGTATAGTGGTTTTTCCTTTCTCCTGTCAGTTTTTTGGTGAATTGCAGGTGGTCTTCCTGAAAACTGCATTGTCACAGACAGCATCCCCTACCCCTTAGTTTTTTTTGACTGTGAGAGTGGTGTGGGACAAAAAATTTTGGCCCTTGAAAGCTCTGTATTTCTGTTTATTCTTTATTTCAGCCCAAAAAAATGCTGCATTAGAAATTGAAATCTTATTCTTCACTTAAAACCAAAGTAAAAAAATTTTCTTGAACAGCCTCTGGCAAGAGAAACCAGAAAAACCAAACAAACAAATTTTTTCACTTTTGCTATGCCTAAACGATTTTTCCCATTTGGGTTTTTAAAAAACCCAAGGAACTTTAGCAGGCTGCACATGCGTTACTTTTTCTTATTTCACTCACATTTTCAGAAGATGCACCCAGTTTCAATTATGTGTGGTCGCTTAGCATTAACCACTGTATTGAATGCTAGGATTTCCCCCTTGTGGACAAAGAATACAGGGTTTTGTTAAAAGACAACTTTCCTGAAGATGTTTTCTACAAAAAGTTTTTGTTTTAAGTTTCATAGAGATCAGTTTTTTTTCATCTTGAACAGTCTTCAATACATATTAAGAATGAAGTGTTAGTGTATTTGCAGTTGAACATGTTTGTCTTTTATATTTTTTTTTTTTTCTTTCTGTATAACTTTTTTTAACCCATTTCAATTGGATTTGCGGCCTTGAAATGGCCTGTGTGATTTGTTGGCTATAAAAAACAGAACTTGAAATGCGGCTTGGAGTGTGAAAACCTCTTACCTGTACACTTTTTCTTTTTTACAGTTTTTGAAAATACATTGAAGAGTCGAACTTGAAAAAAAAAAAAAAAAAAAACAACCAAGACACAAGTTTTGTGGTAATTGCATCTGTCACTTAAAAGCACGTATTGTCAGGGTGTGCTAATTTTAATGCTTTGCCAAAGGGAGTGAAGTCCCTTACTCTCACACCAAACTGCCTTGTTCGGTCTGTTTTCTTAGACAACGGAAAAAAACCTCGGCCCAAAAAGGGTTTTTGGGAAAAAAAAAAAAAGGAGGGGAGCAAGAATTTCCCCCACAGATCCCAGCAAACCAGATGTAAAAGATCCTCTTTTGGGGAAGACCAAACAGACTCTGCTGTTTTTTGGATTTCCCGTTTTGTCTTTCTTGAAAAAATGAAATTTGCACAGTTCAGCCAAAGTTCCAAAGACGGACAGGGCTCAGCAAGCATTTTAATGAGCCCATCCATTTGAAATTTATCCCCCAGTGAGAGAACATGTATTTAAAAAGGAACTTTTTTTGTGGAAAAGTACACCAAAAATGTTTTAGGTTGAAAGATCTGATCTTCTCTGAAAGCCATTGCTAATGGTCACTTGATATCTAGTGAAAGGGGCAAAAAAAAAAGCTTTGTACAACATTTGAATGTGGACAAACTTTTTCATTTTGTGGGCGAGATTTACCCCTGGTCCGAATTGACCCGCTCTTCGCTGTCCTGGTTGGGCACAAAGCCACGAAAAATGGGACACTGGGACAAAAATTTAAAATGGAGACCGTCTTTGCAGGGTTGCTGGTGTTCAGCACATTGTGAACTTGTACTGAATGAGAATGTTTCGTACATTTCTGGTACGGTAATCCCCTGGTACTTTTTTGAAAATGTGTTTTTTGTACATAATACTACACGCTGGGGAATCGCCCCCATTTGATACAAGATGGGGAAGGGAAACAAAAAAATAATGGTTTGTTGTTTGAAAAATTGTTTCTGAAATTGTGTCTCTAAAATATTTTCAGCTGACCCCTTTTCTTGCTAGAAGCTGAGGAAAGTTGCTAGGGCTCTTGTTTCTCTTTTTTTTTTGTCGGTTGTTTTTTTTTTTTTTGGGGATGTGATAAATTTTCAGACATGAAGAAAATTGGGGGTACTGGGTCAACCCTTAAATTGCGCACTATGAGTGAGCGTGTTTTGTTTGCCTGTTGAGGTGCCCCCCGGTCCTGACGGGGAACTTCAGGGCCGTAGGCAACATCATCATGTGGGTTTCCTGATCGTGGGGAGCCAGTGGCCTCTTGGCCTAGTCCATGGCTACCCTGCCCACGGTGGACCCTTTTTGGCGGGAAAAAAGCCTCTGCCCCCGCCGTGACACGCTGCAGCTGCCTGCAGTGGAACTTTAAGCTGGGGGGAAATTTTTCCCCTGAATAGGTGCCCTTTCCCGTGAAGATGTGTGGAAAATGTTTGCTCAAATAACCTGTGCCCCCCTTTGATTTTTAGGAAGCCCTAGTTTGAAATTAAATCCCGTGCTGGGAGGGGGAAAATAAAGAAAGTTAAAAAAAAAAAAAAATTTGGGTTGAAACGTGAAATTGTCAGCAGCGGTGTAATAGTGTCATTTTTTTTTTAAGCTTGCTTTCATGAGTTGAAATGAAGGGGTTAAAAACGCTTTCATTTGAAAGCCAGATGCTCCCATCATCCCCTAACCTCCAAAGGTTGGCTCCAGAAGGTTGGCGGCTGCACAAAGACCTCTGCCTCCCATGCCATCCCCCGTCTCATTCCCATTCCATTTTCAAGGGAGTGAAATGTGGCGACAACACCCGATGTACCCAGTTTCCTCCACTCCTCCCCCAAGCAAGGGGATACAAAAACTGTGCCATTATTTTGTTCTTATATATGTCCAGGTGGCATTGACACCACCATTGTCTTCATGGTTAAAATTAGATAACATACACACTGCAAGAGGGGAGCTGGAAGCCTGATGATGTATGTGTGTTCATGTGGAGAAGTCTTGTAACAGATAAGTCTTTGGAAAGGAAAAAGAGAAACCAGACAGACAGGCCATCTTTACGATTTTTTTTTTTCTTTTTTGTAAACATGTCTGATCGAATCAGAAAATGTCCTTTACCTTTTTGTAATAACTAGCGGCATCCGGACATACTCACTTTATGCAATGTGGTGTTGGATCCTAATAAGGATGGCAGACAGAATTGTATTGTTTAAAGGAAGCTAACTTTTTTTCCCCTCGTGACATGTTTTGATGAAAAGAAAAAAAAAATTGCATAAGATTATTCTGTGAACTTTGACGTGATTTGTTGTTTTATTTCTTTGTTTTCTTTCGGAACCATCATACACTTTGATATGATTTCAGAACTTGAGGTGAATCTGCTTCATTGTGCTTCAAAGGAAAAAAAAAACATTTGTCAGTAGTGGGCTTCACTGCAAGTCTTTTATTCCGTGATCTCAGTATGATTTATTTGAT
Organism: Conus canariensis; assembly: GCA_033310375.1. Classification (NCBI taxonomy): domain Eukaryota; kingdom Metazoa; phylum Mollusca; class Gastropoda; order Neogastropoda; family Conidae; genus Conus; species Conus canariensis. Next base: position 12,753 of record JAMYXO010004689.1, on the reverse strand, counting down.
ATCAGGTTCATCCTGGTGCCCTTTTTCTTCTCTTTTCTATTTTTTTTTTTTTAAACAGATATCACTTGGCATCCCCCACCAAAACCTATTTTCTTCCTTTGAGTGTTGATCAAAGAGAAAGACTTTAGACATGCCTGACACCAGTGAATCATTTGCTTTTTTTTTTTTTTTTTTGCATTACATGCAGTCTCACCTAAACCCTTCATTGTCAAGGCTGTGTGCCAAGGAATACTGACTTGGTAGTTTGTGATCATTATAATTCAGTAACTACTTAGAATGTTTTAAATGCAACCATACAAAATTGTTGTGGGTCTAAATTACATTTCAGAAATTAAGAAAAAAAATCAGTTTATGCCACAAAAATGTTTTGTGATGTGCAACATCAGTAAGAAATTTTAAAAAGATATAACATATGCAAACAAAACACGGACACAGTCTAAGTAAAACGCTGAACAAAAATTACCTCGTCATTGAAATAGGAGAACATTAACCACCAACAGTATTCTACCTCGCTGCCAGTGAATGAGATCGATACGTCATCCTTCATTGGATGGCATCGAACACTGATAAAAGTAGCCGTGAAAATGCAGTTGTATCCCTTAAACTGTTTTCGAGTCATTGTTACCTGGATTGTTGTTTGGGACAGGGCACACAGACTGCCTTTCTTACCCCGAGTCGGCCTCAGAGTAAGGCATGAAGGGGTGGACTTCCATTTTAGTTGCCTCTTTCGTGAACAAACTGCAAATGGTTCTCTATGGAACAAACAGCGAAAGGTTCTCGATTGAACAAACGGCAAAGGGTTCTCTCGTGAACAAACTGCGAAGGGTTCTTTATTGAACAAACGGCGAAGGGTTTCTCTCGTGAACAAACGTTGAAGGGTTCTCTCTTGAATAATCGGCGAACGGTTCTCTCTTGAACCAACGGCGAAGGGTGCAAAAGTATTAGCATCATCTTTTCTTGGTGCCACTGGTGTCATACAGTGAATCATACCTCACATTAGCAAGCCCTCTGCCTCCCACACTCAGTCTGGCCTTGTGGAGAAAAGGATTGCTCTCCATATCTGGCCCTGCTCCCCGTCAACTAGTCAGACCTTACAGTCAGTCAGACTCCTGCCGGCCAGTTCTGCATCTCTGCTTGGTCTCAGATTGCAGCCTTTGGCCAAGTCTTCTGCATTCCATGGTAGTGTAGGTCTGTCTTGTGGTGTTGTGCTCCTTAGATAGGTTTGGTTTGGTTGCAGTGGTGTGTTTTTATTTCTTGTCTCGTTCTCTTGCTCTCCTAACCTTTTGTTTTCTTCACACAGCGCTGCTTTTATCCCATCTGTGACCCTTGGTAAGATGGATTTGGCACAATGTATTTTCCCCCTTTGGTTGGATGTGTAGTGAAAAGAAACACTCTTTACAAATTGTGTAATTCTTCATATTACTGTTTTTGTTATGTTTTTTCCCTTGTATGTGCGCCCCCCCACCCCCAAGACACACTCCTCCAAATCATTAGTGGTGGGTTTGGATGTTAACTCTTTCAGCTGTCCTCAAGCTGCAGAATGTGGTGCAGCACAGCTGCTGTTGGCTACTTGATTTACAAGGTCTTAACTTTTGCATTGCAGAACCAATTGTTATGATTTGTACACTTGCACACATTTTTACATTTTTTCGTTCAGTGTACGATTGGAATGTGAGAGGAAACTTACTAACACACAAACGAAAATCCTGAAACACAGCATGCTTGTGGTGCTTGGTGGCTACAGTGACTGTCTGACTACAGTCACAGTGCAGCCACTGTAACGATGAAAAGGTGAAACCTGAATACAATCCAACCAAAAACTTATTTTTGCACAGGACGGTACATTGATGTGCTTGCTATATCTGCTTGAGGCTTGCCTAGCTCAGTTCTTAGTACTGATGCTCATGGAAAAGTGTTTGCAATTGTTGAAATGTCGTTTCAGTAACCCCACTGCATTTCACTGCTTTCTATGTAAATTCAGCAATAATGACTAATCAAAAATACATAATCATAAATAAACTGCCACCATCTCTTCCCATCAGCTGCAAGCCACCAGTCTTTTTTTTTCTTTTCATCTTTTTTTGCATGAGAGTGTGTGTTGGATATCGACTAGTTTTTGATTGTTTCAGTACTGCTGAAATGTTCATCAGTAGTTATCAGTAATAATCATGTGTAACATTGCTGGCTTCTGGCTTGCTTTTGAGAGGTGTAAAGTTGACAGCAATGCGGCATATCGTTACGAACTTTTTGTTTTTCAAACGTGTTATATTTGAGAAAAGCTCTAAGCTTCCTGATGTTGGACAGCTTTCATGGATGTACAGATTTTGAGGCTACCAGTGAGCAGATCTTTCTCCTTATGGCATTTTGTGGTTTGTGTGATATGCCAAATTGTATATAAAACTAACAATAAATTTGTGTGCAGGCATGAACATTCTACAGTATGATTTGAATTCTCAGAACTTGTAACAAATCATACAGTATTAGATATGTGGTCATGTTAATTTTGTGTGAAAGCTTTACATTGCACACTCATATATATATATATATTATATATATATACACACACACACACATTTTTGTAGTTTTTCGTCTGCTTTCTATGATTGATGTAACATGCTGATCTTAATTATGCCCAGCTGTGCTGAGTGATGACGGATGATGTTGATGATGTTGATGATGCTACGTATGTTGTATTGACAACCCATCCACTCCATTTCCAGGATGGCTCTCATTTCATCTGTGACAAGAACTTGCGTGATAACATTTTAGAGGATTCTTTGTAAAATAGATTATTGGAAAGTAGATTTTGGTTTCACCATTTCAGCAAGAATTATGTGTCGATTTGTATTTTTATGTGCCTGAGAAATTATAATTGGTTAAAAAAGCTTGGTGTTTGTGTGTGCGTGGACATCTGTGCATATGAATATGTTCAGTTCCTTCCTGTTTGCGATTACATCTGCCAGTAAATTACCCAGGGACCAGGACCAAAAACCATGCCCCAACAGCCAACGTTTCTGATTCGGTGCTTGTGGTTTGCTTCGTCATACCTACTCTGAAACTGGAGTTCAGTCAACACATGCACCCAGTAAACAGCTTCATTAAGATGGATTTCTCAGCGACTACTCAATTTAGTAGTGTCATTTGAATATTTTAAATGCTAGTTTGGTGGTTTTGAATCTTCCAGTGTCCTCATACTGGGGAGACCAGTCTCAACTGTTCAGCCCAGCTGACCGCAGGTCAAAGGGATAATGATCCAGTCTCGGACACAAAATATGACACCCTCCCCCCCCCCCCAAAAAAAAACAGGTTTAACATCGACTTAAAACCATCAAAACCTTCATGCTTTTTTAATATTCTGTATTGGCAAAATGAACCCAAAGTGTGCGCTGGCCTGTGATTACAATTACCATTAACTGTGCACCCGTTTCCCCTCTTACAGAAGGAAAAAAATGGTTCTTTCCAATCCCTGTAACGTATACTTTCTTTTCTGTCGGTGTCCTTTCTGTGGCAAAACCTGCATGTCCTTCACACTGGCTCCCTTGCAAACCCGGGTTCATCCCCCAACTCCTCAGCAGCAGTCCACAGGAAATCACCGATATCATTCACATCATGCAACTCGCGATGCTGAATCAAACATGATCAATACACCATTTCTCAGCCAGAACTCAGATGTTTTCCGAGAGGTTTACCAATTCTGATATTTTTGTGCGTATGTCTGTTTCTAATCCCATCGTTGAGGCAGCCATACTCTGTCTTCAGGTAGATGTCTAAACATGACCCCTGTGTTCGGCCTTCCAGCACACAATGGCATACTCTTCTTCTAAAGCAGAACAGGATTTAACATTTAAGCAAGATCTTTTCTAATGAATACATTCATACACAGGGTCTGTGTTTAAAGCCTCATCTGAACGACTACAAGGGGACTGGGGTCTGCATGGATGTGAACTTCGAAGAGAAAACCTCTTGCAGCCTGGGCCTCTTGAGTGGGAATCCAGCTCTGACCCTTGAACCAATGTGCCCACCAGGCTGACCAGGCCCAGGGTCTGAGATCACCATGAAGAGCGAGGCATGAAGGGACACAACATTTGAGATTCTTTACGATAATAAAGGGGCTGCAATCGAGTTTCATTCTGGTCTGAGACTGTGATGCGGCTGTACTCTACACTTCCCCTCACAACATATCCCAGTGCTAACCATCCAGTGCTGGAAATCTGATCAACACATAACACAGCTGCATCTTAAAACTCAACTAAGTGGTTCTAGTCTTCCCTTAGCTAGAAGCACCTGCAACTCAAGGAGGAACCCAGCCAGGCACATATATTAACATTTTTTAACTCCCAACTTTTTTTTCTGCAACATTCATGCATACAAACTTTTTGTTTCCTGAGCGCTAAACAAATAAAACGAAAGAACCATTTAAAAATAAAATACCACCAAATACTGCACCAGTTCAAAATGCACATTTTTCAGAAAAATCTAGCAATGGATGAAGTTTATTGTTCATGTGTCTGTCAGCACTGTTGTAGATATTTAAACTTAACTAATGGTAGTCACTTGCTTTGTTTCTTACATCGATGCCGTTTTACTGAGTCAGCAATGCCCCACAGTCAGTCATTAAACAACAACAACAACAACTATAAACTTTTGGGGGCTCATATTGAAGCACTAAACAAATGGCAATTACTTTAGCAAACACAGCGTTTTAATCTCTACGCCTTTCCAAATAAATTATGTGACAATGAAATGTAGGATCAATTGTGGTAGACCTGAAAGTAGTTAGGATTGACTACTACATTCAAAAATTTTTTATGTAACATTCATGTTAGTATTGAATAAATTTTGAGAATGTCTAACGAACTTGAAACATGAGTAATCAACATAAAATACCAAATACTGTAAATAACAGCAAATTTGTGTAAAAATCTTCTTGTGGATGATCATCATGGACAGTTACCAGTTCACTGATGAAGGAAAATTTGGAGTCTATTTGTAGAGTCTATTTGTAAACTTGACGCTTAGTCCACACTTTTTGGTCATTTCACACACTGCCAATAATCATGCCCCCTTCCAATGTCACTTATAGTTACACCCACCATAAGCTGAAAAAAAGCATACATGAATTGAAGAAGGGAACAAGTGACAACTAAATAAAATCACTTTCCATTTATATTCACCCTACTTTTTTATACAAAGAACATAATGTTGTCTTTATAAACCAGTGATCAGAAAGATCTTTTCTTCTTATATATCGCTCTTTATTTATTTATTTTTTCCAGAACAGCATATATAGAAAAAGTTCGTCTGTAAATGTTTACATTCCAACAGATATGGGGAGTTTGTGTTATACTCCCTGTTTGGCTAGTATACTTACCATGTCAGACCATAGCATTCAACGGCAGTTAGCCAGCTCTGTCAGGCCGAATTTTTTCCGTGGCCAATGCAGTCATAAGACAGTCACGTGATGTCACCCCACTTCCGGCCCCGGAAGAAGCCAGTGTCAACTTCCTATAAGTCATTCAGCGAGGCCTGGTGTATGGTGACCCCGAGAACCTTGGCGCCAGAGGGGAAGGTAGGGAGGGAATTACAGTCTGACATGGTAAGTATACTAGCCAAACAGGGAGTATAACACAAACTCCCCATTTTGGCGTCATATACTTTACCATGTCAGACCATAGCAGAATTTAAAGGAATCGGAGGAGGGCGAGCGCCCTAGTGGTTCTTGGGGTTGACCGATATGGCTGCATTGGCCGCCACAAAGGAAATCCCCTTAGACCCATCAGCTCTGGTCATGCGGATATCCCTCAGGTAAAAATTAATGAAGGGATTTTCCGAACGCCAGTAGGCTGCCTCCAGCAGGTGGCGCACGGGGACAGAGTACTGGAACGCTGTGGAAGTGGCCAGTGCTCTGACCTCGTGGGCCCTGGGTGATAGGACAGGGAGATCCTTGTACGCCTGAGCGTAGGTAGATCTCACCGTCTTGGAGAGCCACCTGGAGATAGTTCCCGCCGAGATATCTCTAGTATTGTTGGGGTTGAGGGAGATAAGGAGTCGTCTCTGGGAGGAGCGCCTGGGGCGTGTGCGTTCCCAGTAGTACCTGAGACACCTGGAGGGGCAAAGGTCCATGTCTCCATCTTTTTCTCCCTTTCCCAAGATGTCAGAACTCCGGAAGGAACTTGAGAGAGACTGAGCCGTCCCTGTGGAAGGCGATATCTGTGGGGTCACCGCTGAGGGCGTGAATCTCACTTCGTCTTCTGGCCGAGGCCAGGGCGAGGAGAAAGGTGGTCTTAAAGGAGAGGAGGTCAAAAGGAATAGAAGCAATGGGTTCAAAAGGGGTTTTTCTGAGGGCATCGAGGACCGTAAAAAGGTCCCAGAGGGGAATGCGCCTAGGGGACTGAGCTTCCCGTAGAGCAACTCCTCTAGACACCTCTCTGAGGAGAAAGTCATTGTCAAAAGAAGGGCCCCCCAGTTGACGAATGGTAGTGCAGATAGCTGATCTGTAGCCCCGAATGGAGCCAGCCGACAGCTTAAGGGAAGAGGATAGGTGGGAGAGGAAATTTCCTATTTGGATGTTGGAGGGGCAGTAATGGGGAACAGAGTTATCTGAGCACCAGGTTATCCATCTCTCCCAACGGTAGTTGTAGAGGGATTCGGTGCTGGCTCTGCGAGATGCCGAGGCGAAGTCCCGTAATCCCTGAGAGGCCCCTGCCCCGGCTAGTGTGTCTAGGACGGACTGGGGTCTCTCCGAGTGGGGGGTAGATGCAGATGTTCGCAGTTGGGCTGGCATAGAAGCCACGCGTGTAGGCGAAGCATCTTGGGATTGGAGTGAGGAAGACCTGACCGGGGTTGTCTCAGCATGTCCCAGCGAGGGCTGAGCCGGAGGGGGGGAACGTGGGTGAGGGACTTGGGGTCCGGGAACCAAGACTGGGTCGGCCACCATGGCGTTACGAGGATCAGCCTGGGTCTTTCCAGCCTTGCCTTCCTGATCACCTTGTGTAGGATGGGGAAGGGGGGAAAGGCATACGCCAGTAGGCCCGTCCCGGGGAGGGATAGTGCGTCGACTGCATCCGCCTGGGGATCTGGAACGGGAGAGACGTACAGGGGCAGGTGATGGTTGAAGCTGGTGGCAAACAGGTCGATCATGGGCACAAACCAATGGTTGCGCGACACCAGCGAAGGAGGGCCTCTGTTCTGAGGGAGAGGCCTATGGAGCGGGCCTCTCCCCCTTTGTTGACATAGCAAGCTACCGACGTATTGTCCGTGAGGAGGAGAACAAGTCGGTGCGCGACCTTGTGCTGGAGTTGGAGAAGGGCTAGCCTGACCGCTTCCAGCTCCCACTCCCCGAGGCGTGACTGTCCTCCACGTGGGCCCCCAGCCCAAGTTGGAGGCGTCTGTATAAAGTTCCAGTGGTTGGGTTGGGTTGGGAGGGAGATGGGGACCCCGGTGGAGAGAGTGGCTGGAGTGAGCCGCTCCTCCGTCGCCGAAATGAACCAGTGTCCGAGGGGAATGACCTGGTCCCAGCGGTCGGAGGTCTGTGACAAACGTCGGCGGAACTCCCTCTGAAGTTGGCGTTTGGGGACCCGCCGCAGGGGAATGAGGGGAGACAGGGACTCCATCATTCCTAGGAGGGAGGACAGGGTTCTGGCCGAGGTGTGGGGTGCCTGTGACAGGCAGGAGATGAGGTCCACTATGCGTGCAGGCCTCTCCGGGGTCTGCCAGACGAACCGTAGGAATCGTCTGTGGGCCGGGTGAATCAGGATCTGAAAAATAGGCGTCCTTCAGGTCTACGGATGTGGCCCAGTCGCGATGATGGATGGAGTCTCGGATCTGGGTGGGGGTCTCCATCTTGAACTTGGTGGGCCTGAGGAACTTGTTGAGGGGCGAAAGATCTAGAATGGGCCTCCATCCTCCCGAGGCTTTTGGGATCACAAAGAGTAGAAGCCGGGGTTTGGGTGGGAAATCTCCGAGATGGCCCCTCTTTTGAGGAGGTCTTGGACTTCCGTGCGAAGAGCTTCTGCTTTGGCGGGGGAGGGTTCGTTGGGGGAGGGAGGGGGAGATAGCATGAGGGGGGGGACGCTCGTGGGCCCAAGGAAGGCGAAACCCTTCCTGTAGCACCGCCACTATCCAGGGGTGAGGCGTATGCGTCTCCACTGGTGGGCATGCCGGGAGAGGCTGCCCGCCAGGGGGGGCGAGGGTCTGGGCTGGTGGGTGGGGGATAGGGCGAGGGGGGGTGCTACCTGATCTAAGTCCCCCTCGGGCTGTCTCCTAGTCAGCTCCGGGAGCGTGACTGTTGGCCTAACCGAAAATTTTGCTGATGGGGTTTTGGCTTAGGCCTTGGGAGAAGATTAGGTCGCTTGGCGGGCCGTGCGGTGCGGGAAGGCGATTGTCTGGGATAGGGTCTGTGCCTGGGGAAGGAACGAAGTGGGGGTCTAGCAGGGCGTGGCGGTGGCCTGGGCGCAAAGGACACAGCCTGCTTGCGTTCCTCAACTGCTTGTGCTATGACGTCAGCCGAGTAGTCGCCAAAGAGCGACTGGACCTGGCCCGGGATGCATCGCAGGGCTGCCTTAAGCGTCGGGGAGAGAGAGGTCCGCGCCAGCACGGCCTCTCTCGCGACCAACAAGCAGTTGAAGTGGCTTCTGGCTGCGCTGTCCGCCGCAGCCGAAAGGTGATGCGAAATCCTGTTAACTAGGTGTCGCATGAAAGGATCGCTGAACAAGCGAGGGTCAGGCTCTTGGTGCGCCTCAGAGCCCGGGTCCCCGGTACTGGGATGGCACCATCGTCCTCCGGCCATAGAGCCTCCGCTCGCTGAAGGGGCATGTCCAAGTAGGTGTGTCCCGCCGTGGTGTGGAGGATGCCCATCCTGGCTACTCGGACCCATTCCTTTAGGTTCTTAAAGGAGATGGCGCCGGAAGTAGGGGGGGGCAGGTGGGGGATCAACCGACGGTCCGACTGGGAAATGCCCATCTCCCTGGTCACGGGATTGTCCGTAAACAAGGAGGCGACTGAGGGGTTCTTGGGTAGATTGGTCTAGATCTCTGGGCCGGGGGAGAGGGAGAGAAATTCGTCAGCGGGTGCGGCCTCCCTCCTAACGAGGTCTGGTCGCCACCGTTCTATCGTGCGGACATCGTACAATGAGGTGGGGGCTAGCTCCTCGTCATCGTCCGCCTCAGGGAGGTACTGGTCCTGAGAGGGTTCATAGCACCCGTCTTCAGGAGGTAAGTCGAGGGGTGCCTGTAGTGTGTCCCCGGTGGCCCTATAATCGGCGGCCGGGACATCGTCCTGCCGATAGGACAGCGCCCGAGGAGGGAGACCAAGGTCGACCCAGGTAAGTGAGGCCGGGTGCCACATTCGACCATGTAGCTGGTCGTGCTGGGTGTTGGCGTTAAGCCACTGGTCTCTCTCGGGGGCATAGAGCCACCGGTCCCCGGGGAGGTAAACGGGCTGTGGCGGCCCTGGGGAAAAACCATGGTAGGTAGGCCGCACTCAAGGTCTGACCAGCGCGTTGGGCGAATGCGTAGGTCAGACGTCCGCCGAGTCGTAGCCACGAGACCCTCTTCTTCTTGTAGGCAGAAAGTCCCCGGGGACCCGGGTAACCTGAATCACTGTTGGGGGGGGGCTTGAGAGGCCGTGGCCTGTCGTCCCCGTCCAGGTCCGTGCACTGCACCATACACGTCCTTGGAATGGGCCTGGGAGGGCCATAATGGTATGGAGGAGGATGCGGAAGTCGAGCCCCCAACCCGCGAAAGTGCGGATTGGTCAGGATGCGGTCCCGTGTTCCTCCCCCTGGAGGAATATGTCAGGTTACCCTTGGTCCCGCTGGTAGATCCTCCCCCCGGAGGAGCGGGACCGCGGACGTTGCCCAAATGGGGATCCGAAAGGTCGGTTCCCCAACGTCCAATACCCCTAGGGAAGAAGGTGACGTTCGATCGGGGTAGGTCGACCGTCCTTGTGCATGGGCACGGCCGGGCCCATGGCGCGGCGTGCCCGCACGCCCAGGATTATGGACACCACCGAGGTCGTGCGTCGGGGTGACCATAAGGCTGCTTCCGGAGTCGAAGCGCTCCTCGAGCTCAGGTGTTGGCTGCACCTGTGCCCGGTGGGGCCGAGCGCTATGAGTGCACGTATCAATTTGGGGGGAAAAAGAGATACGTGACTCATCAAGGCGAGTGACGGATGGTGATTCCATCCCAAATCCGTCACCCGTGCTGGTCCGCGGCTCGGCAAGGTGCCCCGGGGGCCGAGATTCGCGTGACTCAGCATGATAGTTAGAAGTCTCCGAGCGAGTCCGTAGGCTAGAGGGCAAGCTGGCCGATGGAGAAGGGGTGGGGGAGGGCGAATTCCGTTGGCTAGTCTTTGCTCGGCCGGGCCCCTTGAGGGGAGCCTTGCCATTAGACTTTCTGGGCAGCACCTTGAGGGGAGCTTTGCCCTTAGACTAGCAGGCAGATCAAATGAAAGGCATTTTGAAATGGTGGCCGCTTGCCTATCAGCCTTGGGACGCCGCGGTCGTGCGTCCGTCGGTTTGGTAGACGAGGAAGATCACGCGTCCCTTCCGCGGAGAAGTCGTCTCTGTCTACCCGAACCGTACGTTCATCAGTGCGAACGGATTGCTCCGAGATGGAATCGACCCGCGGGTTCTCCGGGAAATTGAGCGAACTCCGAGCAGTGGAGTGGCTCGACCCGGCGGTGTCCTTCACCATGTTGGGCACAGGTGGATAGAGCAAACCCGGAACACACGACCGCAAAGAGGAGACAAGGTGGCCGATCGAGAAAATCAATTAATCTCGATCGTCCGTGTGGTGTCGTGCAAAGTGCTCGAGAGATCGACTGAAAACTCGAACTACCCGTACACGCCACCGGTCGTGTGACTGGTATGGCTATTAATAGCAATCTCTACACGTGGAGTATCACTGTGTATAGGTGTGATAGTTCTTGGGCACTAAATCTTAATAAGCAGATCAGTGTCACACACCCTTACTCGAACACGTTCTACCTGTGAAGGGTAAAGAGTACAGGTGTGATAGTTATTGAGCCCTAAACCTTAATAAGCGGAACCAGCACAAAATGCGTGCTGAACCCGAGGCTCGGCAATATGGTGGGGGAACACGACCGGCGAGCGGTGCCGACGATCGCGAGTAACAAAGTCGCGAGAGTGCCGGTAAAAGAGACAAATCTTTAATAAATACGCTCCCGAGAGTGCCGGTAAAAGAGACAAATCTTTTAATAAATACGCTCCCACCAAGAGCCTCACACGGCAAAAATACTCAGGGTCTAGTGCAAGCCGGAACCAGCACAAAATGCGTGCTGAACCCGAGGCTCGGCAATATGGTGGGGGAACACGACCGGCGAGCGGTGCCGACGATCGCGAGTAACAAAGTCGCGGGAGTGCCGGTAAAAGAGACAAATCTTTTAATAAATACGCTCCCGAGAGTGCCGGTAAAAGAGACAAATCTTTTGATAAATACGCTCCCACCAAGAGCCTCACATTTGCAAGCCACAACTGAATCAAGTATAGAACAAAACACAGCAAAGTTAACACAAAGGCAAGTATAGGCGAGACAGAGCACAAGACTTATCTTGCTTTGACGGCAGGCCGAAGATGAATGACTTATAGGAAGTTGACACTGGCTTCTTCCGGGGCCGGAAGTGGGGTGACATCACGTGACTGTCTTATGACTGCATTGGCCACGGAAAAAATTCGGCCTGACAGAGCTGGCTAACTGCCGTTGAATGCTATGGTCTGACATGGTAAAGTATATGACGCCAAATTATTTTTTCAGAACAGCATATATACGAAAGTTCGTCTGCGAATGTTTACATTCTAACAGGAAGTCGGGGGGGTGGGGGCGGGAACAGGTTGCATCCAGGTCCATTTATAGGAGGAGAATGAAAGCGACAATCGGGGGGAAAAGGAGCAATGGTGGAGCCTATGGCCATCAGCAACATGGAGACACTTGTGAAGACTGGGGGCTGGTGTGCTTGGACCACAATGAAATCAACAGATCCAGAAGGCGAGGCAGTGATCTACATTTTTTTTTTATTGCACAAAATACATGCATATAAATAAGAGGCTTTCAAGCTCACTTGTCCCCAGTTTCCTAGAATCTGTCTGGCAATGAGTACATCCTAGTCACTGAACGTTGTCAGTAATAAAACTCACTAAACACTATGAAATGTGGATGAAACATAAAATACTTGACTCTGATGCAAGTAACGGCCATAAATCTTTCTTAATATCATTGACTGAAAATATGCACATTTTGATCAGGAAGCATACCCCTTTACAAACGTTCAACTCTCCGTAACTGCTCTTCATTTTACTTTTTCCACGTATATAAAGCACGGACTCATCCCTTCAAAACCGTTTTATCAACTGGCAAAGAGTCTTTGATCCCCTAACCCTTAACACAACACCCATCCTCTGGCAAGTGAATCCCCAGTTCCCATGTCCCAGCTCACAAATCATGAGATCTCGATGATGTCCTCATCATCTGCTGCAGAGTGGGCTGTTTTGGTCCGTTTGGCCGCTGGCTCCATGTCCTCCGACGCTTTGCGCTTCCTGGATGGTTGGACGTCCTTTTCCATGGTCTCCTGCTGTAGTAGTTCATCCTCCTCCTCGATCAACATCAGGTCATCTTCTTCATCTGAGGAAAACGGAAAACATATATGTATATTAAAACAAAAATAAAGAGAAGCCGTTGTCACTGTATAAGTTTGTGTCACATTCTGAGGTTGGTTGCTACAAAAATGAAGTATAAG
>JAMYXO010004688.1:0-16939 GCA_033310375.1 Conus canariensis | reverse complement strand
TTTTTTTTTTTTAAAAGATTTTACCTTTGGAAAAGGGAAAAACGCGGGACATGCTCAAGGGAAGTACTTCAACGGTTTCTCAATGCGGTTCTCTCCCAAAAGGGAGTAACAAAAACAGATTGGATAAAACAGGAAGTGGGCATTGGGCAATGGGTTTTTTGCAATTTTTCCCCAATACTGTTGTGTTGGGCAAGGGGAAGTATCTTGAAAGAAAACCCCAAAAAAGAAACGCAAAAAAAACAGACCTTGGGGGGATGGATACAAGATCCCCCTCTCAAGGCCTTCTTGGGGGAAAACACTACAGTGATTTTTCATCCAGGAAGGGGGGGACGAGACACGTCTTGTGCCGGGAAAGGTGGACGACATGGGGTTCCCTCATCCAGAATTTGGAGTTCAAGCCAAAGAAATCCGGAGTCTCTCACTGAGGAAAGGAAAAAGTGGCCGAATTGTGGTTTTTTCAGTTTTTTGCCAACCAGGCCATTCCAAAGTCACAGAAGAGCCAGAAAAGAGCCTTGGAAGATGGGTATGATGATACGTGAAAGCCCACACAAAGGCAAAAAAAAAAACCAAACCCAAAATTGTGGGGAAAAGAAGGCTTGGGACCTTTGAACCAGTGTGGGCTCCCTGGCAAAAAAAACAAGGTCTGGGGGTCTGCTTTTTGCTGATACCAAAGCTCCTTTGGCCTCTGATTATTAGGGGGACATCCGCACCTGCATAGGGGGGGGGAAATTGGAAACCCAAAAAATTAAAACAATTTAAAAGGGGAAATGGCTTGGTGTCCCACCCTGTCTGACGACATGCGCCTGTACTTTTCCCAAGCAAAAGCTGAAAAACTCCCAGAAAATCCCATTTTTGGAGGAATAAAAGCGGAAAAGGGATCAGTTAAAAAAGTATGCTGGAGGATTCGGGAAAAAGGTGGTAGAAAAGCAACAACCCCCCAGAAAAAAGGGGGCAAAAATGGGAAAAGTTCAAGGGCGAGGATTCCCTGCAAAAGAAAGTCTCAAGATAGAGAAAAAAACCAGGACACCCCCCAGCCCCAAAAGACGGGGGACTGGGGGATGCCCCCAAAAAACCTGAAATGGTGGTCAAAAAGCCAAAGGAAAAAACCCAAAAAGAGACAGAGGGGGTTCGGGAAAAGGGAGAAAAAGAAAGAAGACCAAAAAAACTCCAAAAAAAGCAGTCCAGCGAGCCAGAAGGGAATGGACAACGTGGGAGAATGCACTCCAAAAAAAAAATTCACTTGGGGGGACATTTGGCACTCCCCCCCCTCTCGGGGATCGCTTATTCTCAGATTTTGCATTTGCCTTCCTGCCATCAAAAAAACCTGGTGAAGTGGGGAAAAAAACGACGATCCTGCTGCCCCCCTCTGCCATAAAAAAAAACAAACAGGGGAGCATGTTAAAAAGGGCTAAATAAAAAAATGGGGCCCCCTGGTAAGGGAAGGTAAAATGGGGGGCACAACCAAGTGCTCAAAGGATTTGTCGTAGTCGGGGCTTGTCCCAAAACCACAAAAGGGAAAATCGGCCCAAAAAGCCCCGCAACTTCTTCGGGGGCCCAGGGGGGGCCCAAATTTAAAGGCCAAGAACAACAGGGGCCCCATTTCGGAAACTGGGGGGGCAGAGCTGCGGGGACGGGGCAGATGACTTGGAGTGCACCCCGATCCCAAAAAATGGAAGAGCCCCCACACAGAATTTCATCAGCAAGAGGGGGGCTGGGGGCCCAAAATTTTAATATCCCCTTCTAAGTCAAAACCCAAGCAGCTGTCTGTTTTCGAGCTCACGGTGCCATTTGGAAAAAAAATGGAGGAGCCAAATCTAAAAGGGGACGAAAATTTTATGCTGATCTGGCAAACACCCTGGGGAAAAAAGTTTATCGGTAAAAGGGGTCCTCACTGCAGAAATTGGAGCTAGGGGGTTTGTAGGGAAAGTCCTGCTTACAGCCTTATGAAAACTCTTCAGTTGCGGGGGGGGAAAAAACCAGAGCCTGAAAGAAAATGGCAGAACGGCAGAGAGGTGTTAAAGTGGTTTGGGGGTTTCGGGAGGAAAAAAAAAAATTTGAACTTCTTTTAAAGGCTTAAATTTCCTACAAATATCGGTTGTCCCTGTGGCTCAGGGGTTTTTAAAGTGCGAGCATTAAGTGGAAAAAAGAGCATGTCCAAGGGTCATGGGTTTCGAATCCCACCTTTGGCTGTCCCAAGAGGGAAAAAAAAAAAGGGGGGCAGAGGGGACTCCGGAGTCATGAACCGGGTGGGGGGGCCCAACCCCCCCCCTAGAGTGTCGGGAAAGTTTTAAGGGGCCAAAAAACCTTGCTTGAAAGGGGGGGTTTTTCTTTCTGAGGCTTCTGTGCCACGCTTCCACATTTTTTCTACATGTAAACGGCCCCGGCCCCATTCATTAAAAATAAATTTTTTTTACCCCTTCTAGGATACCATTAAAAATATAAAGAAATGTAATTTGTTTGAAAAGAAATGGGGGTGGCAGCTATTTTTATGCTTCTTTTGGTGTGTTTTTTTGTGGGTTTTTTTTTTTTGGTTTTTTTTGTTTTTTTTTTTCATTGAGTTTTTTTTTTTGATTTTCCCTTTATTCAGTCTAGAGTTTTTTTTTTTAGTTTTTCATTATCCCGGTTCATTTTTGGTTTCATTCATGAAAAAATTGAAATTACATGTACAGAAAAACTTTTAAATTTTGGGAATAAAAAAAATTTAAATTTAAAAAAGAAAGTCTATGAACAGAAAATTTGCGATGTTTTTAAAAAGGAAGTGAAAAAACCTTTTTTTGAAAAGTACACTGCGTTGCCGAATGACTGAAGGGCCTTTAAGGAGGGGGGTGGTAAAACGTTCCCAGAACGGGATCTGCAGAGGTGAAAACTGTGAACTGGGGGGACAGATTTCAGTTGCTTGAAAAAAGTAATAAATCTTGAAGGAGTTCAAAGTGAAAAGATTTGTTGTTTTTTTGGTTTGAATAGGAGTGAGAATGAGAACAGAAAATGATTGCGGGGGGAAAATGTTGAAAACGACTTGACGGCTCAGAAATTGGGCGGAAAAGGGGGAGGGTTTTTTGGGACAAATGCAAGCAGTTCCCTTCACTGCCAGATGCCCCTCATATAAGGTAAGGGTGTGTTTTTTTAAAAGTAAGGCAAAACTTTTGGGGATCAAACATCTTCTTTTGGTGAAGTTTTTTAAAAAAATAAGCGCGCGATATCAGACGAAAGCTTTTTCTTTATCTGAAAAGAGGCGGGGAATTTGGGGGGTTAAAAGGGGGGGCCGGGTTTTGTCTTTGACCTTTCCCCAGGGGTTTGGGGACTTTTCAAGGGGGAGGGGGGGGGAATCAAAGGGGGTTTTGGGGTTCAGCGGGAACAGGATTGGGGACCGGGTTTTTTGGGGCGGGGCCCTTTTTGCGATTTAAAATAAGTTTTTAAATTTGGCCGGGGGAAAGGGAAAAATTTCCCGGGGGCCCGGGGGCGGGTTTTCCGGGCCCCCTTTTCCCCAGGGTTTAGTTTAAAAAGCGTTTTTCCCACGTTTTTTTTGGGGGGAAACGGGGGTTGGGGGGGGAAAAAGTGTTTTAGGGAGGGGCAGGGGGGCGGGGTCCCCTTTTTTTTTTGTATTAAAATTTAGAGAAATTTCTTTTTAAATTTTTGGTTTGGTTTCTTTTTTAATTATGAAGTTGAATGGGCAAAGGGAAAAAACAGTTTTACTTTTAAAAACCGGGGGGGGAAAAAACCTTTATTGATAACCGGTTTTTGGGCCCGTGCCTGTCCCGTTTTTTTTTTAAGATTTTTTGGAGGGAAAATGTGGGGAGGGTTTTTTACTTTTTAAAAAGGGTTTTTGGGGAACCCCTGTTTTTGTTTTTTTTTTCCTTTTTGGTTTTTTTTTTTGGTTTTTGCGGTTTTGGGGAAAAAAAACCCTTTCCCTTTTAAAAAACTTTGGGGGAAAAGGGGACGGGGTTTTTTGTAGGCTATAAAGGGGGTTTTTGGGTTTTAAGGGGGCCGGGCTGTAAAACCCTTCGGGTCATGGGGGATGGGCGATTGGGGGGCCTTGGGTGGGGTTTAAATTTGAAGCAAAAATTTTTTTTTCCCCCTTTAAAAAACGGTTATGGGAATTTTTAATTTTACCTCCAATCGGGGGTGTTTTTTTTTTTAAATTAAAAAAATTTTTTTTTGGGGGGGACAACTGAAGGGGAAAAATATTGCTTTTAGTTTTTTTTGGGGCTTTATTTTTCAAACCCGGGGGAAGGGTTAAATTTTCTTTTAATTCCCTTTTGGGGATTTTTGGTTTAAGGGGGCCTTTTCCGATTTTTGGGGAAGGTTTGTTTGGGGGTTTAAACGGGTTTTGTTTTCCCCATTTTGGGGGGTTTTTGGGGATTTTTCTTTAGTTTTGGTGGGGATCAAAACAGCAGGAGGGGGGAAAAATTTTTTCCGGGATTTTTTTCTACTTTTGTTTCGGGGCCCTTTGTTTGCAAAAAAATTTGGCCGGGGGCCCCAATTTTTGCACAAAATTTCGTTGCTTAAAATTGAAAAAGTTTTTTAAAGTAAAAATTGGTTTAACCCCCAATTTTTAAAAAATCTTTGGGTTTGCTTTCGATTTTTTAAAAATTAAATTTTGGTTTTTAGGGGTTTCGGGGGGGGGGAACCCGGCCATGGTTGCTATACACCCCATACCCGGGGGGACGGGGGGGAAAAAAGCCCCCGTCAAGGGGTTTTTAATTTTTTTCCTTTTAAATTTTGGTTTGCTTTGGGAAAAAAGGGGTTTTCAAAAATCCGAAAATTTTTCCTATTGAATTTCAAAATTGATTTCTCGGGGGAAAAAAACATTTAACCAAATTTGGGGCTGGGGAAACTTTTGGGGGTTTTTAATTGGGGGAATTTTAATTTTTTACCCCAAAAACAGTGTGAAATGTAGGGAAAAAAAACCGGTTGTGCAAAAAAAAGGGAAACTGCCTAAAAAGGGGGGAAGTTTGGGGTGGGGGGGGGCCCAGGGGGGGGACTTTTTTTGGGTAATGAAGGGGAAAAAACTCAAAAAATTTTAGGGGGGGGGGACTATAGCTTCGAAATTTTTGGGGGGCGATGGGGGGGGCCCAAAAGGGTGGGATTTTTGTCTTTGGGGAAAGGGGAAAAAAAATTTTTTTTTTTTTAAAAAAAAAATCGAAAAGCGGGAAGGAAGGGAAAAGGGTTTTTAAAAAAAATCGGCTGGATGGGAAAACTTTTTTAAAATCTTTTTTCCTGCCCACGGGGGGTTTTTGGGGGGGGGAAAAAAAAATTAAAAAAAGTGTCTCATTTTAAATAAAAAATTTAAACCCCTAAAAAATTGATTTTTTTGTTTTGGGGGGGACTTTTTTTATGGTAGGGGGCAATTTTAAACGTTTCTTAGAAAAAAGGTTTTTTTTCTGGGGGGATGTTTGAATTTTTCGGGTTTTTAAAACGATGAGGGAGGGGGGGAAAGGGAGTTTTTTTAAATTTCCCCCTGTTCTAAAAAAGAAATTATTTTTTCCCCATGGGGGAAGGAAATTTAAACCAAAAAAAAATCGGCGGGGGAAACCTGTTTTCTTTTTTCTTTGGGGGAAGATTTGTTGAAGTATGGGGGCCCTTAAAAAGGTTCTTGATTTTTTTACTGTTTCTTTTAAATTTTAAAAATTTTTTTGATGTTGGTTTTTTTTTCCAAAATAAAAAAATTTGGACGATTTTCTGAAAACTTTGCCGGTATTAAAAAAAAGGGCCCGATGAAAATTTAACCCTTTAAATAGTATTTGGGAGGTTTTTTTTTGGGGTTTGATTGTTATTTAAAAAAAATTGGGTGTACCCCATATTTTTGACAATAGTTTTTAAAAGAGGGGGGGGACTGAACAAAAAAAAGAATTTTTAAGGGGGGAGAAAAAATTAAAGGGCGGGAAATTTAAAAAAATTTTGGTTTTTTTCTACTATCAAATCACTTTTGTTTGGGGGCCCTGCTTGTGTTTAAAAAAATTTAAATTTTTTTGGGGGTTGCGTTTTTTGGATTTCAAAAAAAACCCCTTTGGGGGATTTTCCATCAATTGGAAAGCTTTTAGGGGGCCCCCAATATTTTTTTTTTTAAAATTTGGTTTGTCGGGGGGCCCAAATTTTTTTTGGCTGTATCAGGGGGGCGGGTTTTCATGTTGAAAAAAGGATTTGGGTTTTACGAAGGGGTTTTTCCCATTTTTGACGGGATTTTTTATTAATTGTTTTCCCGGGGGGGAAAAAGGGGCCAAGGGGGAAAAAAAGGTTTATTTTCCCTTGTTCTCGATCAGCAATTTTTTAAATTTTGGGCCCCGCAAACCCCATTTTTTTCCCCATTTTAAAAAATTTCCTAAACCCCAAAAAAAAAAAAGCAAAAAAAAACCTAAAAAAAATTTAAAACCCCAAAATCAAATTCGGGGCAAAAAAGGGGGGGGGTTTTTGGGGGCCCAAAATAATTTTTTCCGGGCTCTAGAACCCCCACAATTAAACTTTCTTTTTGTTTTAAAATTCTTCAAATCTAAAAGGAAAACCCAAAAAATTTTTCAGAAAAAAAACAACGGGGGTTTTCCCCGTCTTGGTTATTTTTTTTTTTACACTTTAATGATTGTATATCTTTCCCCAAACCCTAATTTTTTTAAAATTTTGACTGTTTTCACCAAATTGTTTTTTAAGGGGAATGATAATCCAAAAAAACCCCCCCTTGGGGTTGGGACGGGATTTTGGGGCTTTTTGGGGTTCCCTTAGATTTGGGGGGGGGGGGTCCCCCCAATTTTTACAAATTAGTGTTTTTTTTTTTTAATTCGTTTAAAATTGAACATAAAAACCTTGGGGGTTAATTTAAAAAAAATCGGGTTTGGTTTTTTATTTTCCCGGGCTTTACTAGTAAAAGGCCCCCTTTTTTCAAAAAGGTTATTTTTTGGGTTTTAAAACCTTTTACGTTTCCCCCCCACTTTTTTTTAAAAAAAGGGGCCCAAGTTTTTCAGAAAAGACCTATGGGGGGGAAAAAAAACTTTTAACTTTTTGGGCCTTTCTTCGGGGGAATGGGGGCCTTTATTTTAATTTAAATTAAGTTTTGGGGCCCTCTTTTAAATTTTTTAAAACTTTTTTTTTTTCCCCAAAAAATTTGGGGAAATTTTACTTTTTTTAAAGAAAAAAAAAAAGGGTTGTATTTTAACCCAAATCATTTTTTTTTTTTAACTGTTTTTTAAAAAATTTTCCCTTGCCCCCCCCTTAAAAAAATTCCCCCGGGTTATTTTTTAGTTTTTTCAAAATTATAAAATTCCACCTAATTTTTTTAAAAACCCCAATTTCTCTAAAAAGGCAACCCATTATTACCAGGGGCCTATTTTTCCCAATTGGATACTTTAAAAAAACCCCCAGGGGGTTTTTTTTGTTTGGTTTTTTTAATTAAGGGGAACTTTCCTTTTTAAATCCTTTTTTTTTTAAAAATTATTTTAAAAATGGAAACCTTTTTTTAAATATAAGGGGAAATGCCCCCCTTAGGGCCCTTTAGGAGGGGTTTATGACCCCCTTTTTTTGGGACTTTAGAAAACCAAAAACCCAATGGGGCCAGGGGGGGAATAAATTTCATAGGGGTTTTTTAAATTTTCGGGGACTTGTTAAAACCCTAACTAGAAAATTTTAAATCCCCTTAATAAAAAGGGGGGTTTGGGGTTTCCCCTTTCAGCTTTGGTTTCAAAAAAAAACCCCCAAGGGCCCTTTTTAAAACCAAAATCTAGTTAAATTTTTTGGCGGGTTTTAATGCTAAAAAACCCACGGGGGCCTGCGGTTTTTCCCCTTTTGGAAAACCCTTTTTTAAAAACCCACCCCCCAAAATCTCTTAGAAAAAGGGGTTTCCTGTTTTAAAAAATTTTTCTTTTTTTTTAA
Source organism: Conus canariensis (assembly GCA_033310375.1). NCBI lineage: Eukaryota > Metazoa > Mollusca > Gastropoda > Neogastropoda > Conidae > Conus > Conus canariensis. The sequence continues at coordinate 9,082 of JAMYXO010004688.1, read as the reverse complement.
ACCCAGTTTGGGCCGCATATTTAAAAAACTGAACTCCCGGTGGGGGCCTCCCCAAAGGAAAAAAAAAAGGGTTTTTTTAAACCCCTTTTTTTAAGGGGTTAAAAGGGGGGAACAAAAATTTTGCTATAAAAAAAGGAAAATCGCAAGGGAATTTTTAAAAATTAAAAAACCCTTTCAAAAAAATTTTGGGAAAAAAATTTTTTAAAAACCCGCAAATTCACGGGTTGGGCCCCAACTTTTTGGTTTTTTGGTGGGGTCAGCGTTTTGGGGAAATATTTTTTTTGGGGGTTTTCGGGCCGGGGCCCCCCACCTTTTTTTAAAAGGCCCAAAATTTCCCCCCAATTTTGGGTTGGGGGGGGCCATGGGAAACCAAAAAACCCCCAATTTTTTGGGGAAAAATTTTTATCTTAGAGGGAAAAGAAAAAAGGGCCTAAACTTTTGCCGGGGGGGGAAGGGGAAAAGGGGATTTTAAAGGGGACTCCTTTAACCCCCACGGTACGTTTGGGGGGCCTTTTAGGGGGGGGGCCGCAAGCCCAGCCCCCAATTTCTGGGAAATTTTGGGTTTAAAAATCTAAGGGGTTTTGGGTTTTGCCGGGGGAAAAAAAAAATTTTGGGGCCAATTTGGGGAAAGGGGTTTTGGCCTTTTTTTAAAACTCTGCTTTTTGATTTCCCTTTTCCGGGCTTTCCCAAAGGGTTTCCCAAAAAAGGGGGGGGGTTTCTTTTTAAATTTTGGGGGGCAAAAGGGTTAAAAAGGGGGGGAACTTTTTTTTTGGGGGTTTTTCAGGGGAATTTTTTTAAAAAAGGGGCTCCCCCTTTTGGCCCTTTTGGGAAACTCCCGTTTTGGGCTTTGTTAAACGGGGGAATTTTATAAAAAAAGGGGAAAATTTTTTATTGGGCCGGGGAATGGGGGGACCAAAAAAATTTTGGGGGGGGAAACCCCAAAAATTTTTAAAAGGCCCTTAAAAAACCCCAAGGGGGCCCCCGGGAAAAAAGGCCTTTTTTTTAAAAAAAAAAAAGTTTTTTCTGGGGCCCATAAAAACCGGGCAGAAAAAGGGGGCCCCCAAAACCCCCCAAACCAATTTTTAAAAAGCGGGCCCCCCCGGGCCAAAAAAAAGGGGGGTGGGGAAAAACCCCCCCCGGGCCGGGTTGTTTTAAACCCTTTCCCCCCCCGGGACATCCCAACCCCCTAGGGGGAAAAAAGGGGTTGGGGGCCCCTTTTTTTTGTTTTTTTAAATTTTTTTTTTCGGGGGGGGGGGAGGGGCCTATATTTTTTTTTCCAACAAAAAAAATTAAAAACCGGGGGCAGGGGGCCACCCCTTTAAAAAGGGCCCCACAGAGGGGGGTTTTCCAGGCCCCAAAATTTTCCCCCGGGCCAAAACTTTGCCTAGGGGTTGGGGGGGAAAAAAAAACCCCCCCAAACTAACAAAAAAAAACTGCCTATTTTTTTGGGCCGGGGGGGCGGGAGAAAATTTAAAGGGCGTTTGGGGGAACCCCAAAGGCAAAAACTTTTTTTTAAAATTTGGTTTTTGTTTGAGGGTTTTTTAAAAAATTTTGGTTTTTTCTTTTAAAAATTTTTTTGGGCCCGGGGGCTAAAAGGCCCTTTTTGGAAAAGGGGGGGTAGGGGGGTTTCCTTTGTTTGGGCCGGGCACGGGCCCCAAGGTTTTTTGCCTTTAAAACCGGGGCTTTTAGGGGGTTAAAGGCAAAACCCAAAAATTGGCTTTTTTAATTTTTTTAAAATAAAAACAAATTGAAAAATTTCCCCCGGGCTTTTCCCTAAAAAACAGGGGGTCCCCCATTTTTTTTTTGTTTAAAGGAGTTTTTTTTTAATTTTTTAAAATCTTTTTTTTTTTTTCCCTATGGGGTTTCCTCTGTTTTCTGCTTTTTTGGGGGGTTTGGGCTATTTTTTTTTTGGGTTTAAATTTTAAAAATCGCGGGTTTGGGCCTGGTTTGCTCTTAGTTTTCCCTTTAAAATTCCCTTGTTTTTTTTTCGCCTGTTTTTTTTTGGCCCTTTTTCCTTGCCGGGGGGTTTCTAAAAATTTTTTTTTAATTCTTTCGGGGAAATTCGGGGGCCAGTTTTTTTTTTTTTCTTTTTTTAAATCTCTTTTTTCTTGTATTTTTAAATTTTTTTGCCCAAAAATTTTTTTTTTAGTTTTTTGGGTTTATAGTTTTTTAAAAGGGGCGAACTTAAAAACCCAAAGTTCCCCGCAGGGGGGAAATTTTTCTTTTAAATTCCGGGATTTTTCACTCTTTGGGGAAAAATGGGGGGTTTAAACCCAATTTTTTTTTTTAAAAAGTTTTTTTTCTTCTTCGGGGGAATAAAAGGGCTCCCCTTCTTTTGGGGGGGCCCCTGGGGCCAAATTTTGGGGGGGGAACCCCCCCCCTTTTTCCCAATTGTTTTTTTCTTTTAAAAAAAAAACTCCCCCAAAAATTTCCCTGTTTTTTTGGCTTTTTTTTCCCCCCTTTTTAAAAACCTTAAAACCCCCTTTTGAAAAAGGGGGAACGGTTTTTTATTTTAAAAGTTTTGTGGTTGGGGAAAAAGGGGTTCCCGCCCCCCCAATTTTCTGTAAAAAGGTCAAAAACCAGTTTTTCCGGGGTTTCCTTTTGGGGAGTTTGGAAAATTTTTTAAAATTTCTTTTCGGGTTAAAGCAGCGGTGGGGTCCTTTTTTTTTTTAAATTTGTTTTTTTGGGGACTTTAAAAAAACCTATTTGGGGGTTTTTGCAATAAAAGAAAAAAAACCTTTCCCCCTTTTAAGGGTTTTTTCCCAAAAACTTTATTTTTTTTTTAATTAAACAAAAGGGGCCCCCCCCCTTTCTTTTTTAAAAATTTGGGTTCGTCGGGAAGGGAGAAAGGGGCGGGGCCAACCCTTTTTTTTTTTCCCTTTTTACTTTTTAAAAAAAAATTGATTTTTTTTTCCGTTTGCCCCCAAATTTTTATTTTCTTGGGGGGAAGGGGGCCGGGGGTCTAGGGGGATTTAAAAGGGGGGGGCCCTTTTACTCCTAAAAGTTTTTTTTTGGGGGGGTTGCTCAAAGGGGGACGGAAAACCCCCCTTTTGGCCCCTTACTTTTCTTGAGGGCTGTTTTGGGGGATTTTAAAGGGAAACGTGCTTTTTTTTTCCAATTTTTTTCTTTTCCTTCCCCAATTGAAGGGGGCCCCGGGGTTTCTTTTTTTAAAAATCCAAATCTTCTTCAATAGGGGGGGGGGGGGGGGAACAAAATCCGGGGGGGTTCTTTGTTTTCGTTTTTCAGCCCAATTTTATTATTTTTTATTTTTTTTTTTGGTTTTAAAAAAAAAAGGGAAAAACCCAAAAACGGGCGGGCGCCCCTTTGGAATCCATTTCGAAAAGAAAATGGGGGGGGCCCCAGGGGCTTAAAAAAGGCTTTAAGACGGGGGGGACTTTTCCCGGCGTTGTAAAATTTTTTCCCCATCCAAAACCCAAATTGGGGGGGCCCCAATAAAAAATTTTTAAAACCGGGAAAAGGATTTGTGGGGGGCCCCTTGGGGGGGGGGCCCTTTGGACGATTTTTTTTTAAGGGGGCCGGGGGCACTGGGCCGGGGGGCTTTTTTTCTTTTAAAAAAATTGATTTTTTTGGGAAAGGTGGGGGCGGTTTCCAAATTTTGGTTTTTTATTTTGCCCTTTTTTGAAAAACCCCGGGGGGGAGGGGGCCTTTCCTTTAAAAAATTGGGTTTTAATTTTAAATTACTGGAAGGGTTAGGGGAAAAAGTTTTTCCCCCCACGGGGAGTAGCGCGGGAATTTTTTTTTTCTCTTTTTTTTAAATCTTGGTTGGGGCCTTAGAAACGGGGAAAAAAAAAGGGGGAACAAAAATCTTTTTGGGAAAATTTCCAGGGGCCCCCAAAAACCCCGGTTTTTTTTAAAGGGGCCCCGGGGCAAAAATTTTTGGCCTTGCGGGGATGGGGGGAAAGGGGGGGAACCGAGGGGGAGCCCCCCCGGGGGAAAAATTTAGCGCGGGAGGGCTTTTTAAAAAGGGAAAACGGGTTTTTTTGCACCCCCCTTCTAGTTTTTGGGGAAAAACTTTTTTTTAAAAAAACCCCCCAAATTCCGGGCCATTTTTAAACCAAAAAGGGGCCGGCAAAAAAAGGGGGAAAAAATTTTTTATTTTTAGGGAAAAAATTGCCCATTCAATGGGCCCGGGGGGGTCTGTTTTTTTTCTGCCCCGGATTTTTTCCCCCAAAAAACGGGCTTAAAGGTACACTGTCAGAAAACCAATCCCCTTTTTTAAAATTTTTTGATTTTTGGGGTTTTATTTAAACCCCGGGGAAAAGGGGCTGGGGAATTTAAATTTTTAAAACCCGGTTTTAAAAAATTTAAAGGGCGGGTTTTTTAATTTTTTAAAAAGGGAAGTTTTTAACCCCCCAACGGGTCTAAGCGATTAAAAAAAAAAGGGGGAAAAAGGGGGGGGGGGCCCAAAACTGTCGGGGGGAAAATTAAAAAAAGGAAATTCTTTTAAGGCCCCTAAAGGGGGTTTTTCTCTTGCTTTTTTTTTATTTTCCTTTCAGTCCTTTTTTCGGGGAAGGGGGTTTCTGGGGGGTTTTTTTTAAAAAACCCAAAAATTTGGGCCCCCCAGTTGTTTTTTGCCCCCAGTTAGATGGAAAAAGGGCCTTTTTTTTCCAGCTGTTTTTTCGGGGGGATTTTTTTTTCCCGCCCAAACCCACTTGATAAAAAATAAAAAAAAATTTTTTTTTCGGGGGAGGAAAACCGGGGGGCCCAAACCCCCAAGCCGTTCAGTGTGTAAAAAAAAAAAATTTTTCCCCCCTTTCCCCCCGTTTGTAAGACTCGGGAAGATTTTTCTAAACGGACAAAAAAAGGGGATTTATGGCTGGATTTTAGATTCCCCCCACTTTTTTTTATGACAAAAACCGGGGGGACTCCCCAACGGGAGGGGGAAAGAAAAGGGGGGGTGGGGGTTGGCATTTTTTTACCCGTTTTAATGGGGAAAGGGGGGGGGAAATGGGCCCCGTTTTAAAAAAATGAAGTTTTTTTTGGTTTTTTTGACGCCCAGTTGAACATTTGGAAAAAAAATAGACTGAAAGAAAATTGGGGCCTTTTTTAAAAAAAACCCGGGGTGGATATTTTTGAACTTTTTTGCCTAAAAAACCCCCCCACTGTTCGTTTTTTTTGGGGGTTTTTTTTTACGGGGTTTTGGGGGGAAAAAAAACTTTTTTCTTTCTTGATTTTTTTTACAAAAAAATTTTTACGGGTTTTTCATTACGGGTACTTTTTTTATATTCTGCCCCCCAAAAACCCTTTAAAACCCCACAAAAAAAAGTCTTAAAAAAGGGGAAAGGGAGTTTGTTTGGACGGGGCGAGAATTATTTTTTTAGTTGGATCCTTTCCCCAAAAAAAAAAAGCGGGGGGGATGTTTGGGAAATTTTTAAATTAGGCTATTTGGGGGAAAGGGGAAAAAAACGCTTGGTTTATTTTTTTTGAGGGGGACTTTTTTTCAGCTAAAAAACCCCAAGGGGGAAACATTTTTTTTAAAAAAAAAAAGGGGGGGGGGACTCTTTTTCTAAGGGGCTGGGGCCTTTGGGGGGAAAGGGGGAAACGGCATTTTTTTTTTTCTGTTTGGCTCTTTAAAAACTCAAAAAAATTTACATGCTGTCTTAAAAAAGATTTTTTAGTTTTTCCCGCAGTTTAAAAATCAGCATTTTTCTTTTTTTTTTTTTACTGGGGGGGCCCCAAGGGGGTTTTTTGGGAAAGAGTGTTTAAGGGGAAAAAATTTTTTTAAAATTTTCGGGGGACAGGGTTTTAAAAAATTTTTAAAAAAAAAAAAAAAAAAGAGCGTTTAAAAAAAAACTAACCCCCCACGCTAAAATTTTTATGGTTTTGGGGGAACTGACCCCCCAGTTCTTTTTTACGTTTTTGCCTTTAAAAGTTTGGGGTTTTTTTTTTAAGGATTGTTTCATTTTTACAAGGGTTGTTTTTTAAGATTGTTTTTAAAAATTTTAAAAATTTTTTTTTTAATAAAAAAGGGGAATGTTTCTGGAGGGCCCCGAATCGGGGGGGGGGGGGAGTTTAGCCCCCCTAAATGCGTTGCCTTTTTAGGGGGATAAAAGATCTTGGGGGCAGACAAACAAACGGGACTTTGAATCAAATTTTAGGGGGGGGACCCAGGAAAAATGTTTTGGGATTTTGGGGGGGTTTTTTTTCCCCCCCCCGGGGGGGGATGGGGTTTACAAAAAAAAAAAAAAAATAGAAATTGGAAGATAAAAAAAAAAAACCCGCCCATTATCCTCCCCGGGGAAGGGGAGATAAGAAATTCTAAGGGGAAAAAAAAACCCGATTTTGGGGGCCCCAAAACACAAATTTTAAAAAAAAACTTCTTAAAAACGGGGGGGGGGGAATTTTTCCCCCTGGGCGTTCTTTTTGGACTTTTTAATGGATTTAAAAAGTTTAAAAAAATTTTTTACAAAAAAGCCCCAAAATTTGTATACTTTGATGGGAAAAACAAAATTTTTTGAAAAGCTTTGAATGAAAGGGCCCCCCCCTTTTTGTAAGGGGGCCAGCCCCCAGGGAAAAAAAAAACCAACAAAAAAAAAGAAAATTTGGAAAAAAACTAAGCGGGGGCTCTGGGAAAATTTGCTGCAAAAAAAAAAAAAAAGGGTTTTTTAGCTGAATTTTGGGGGGGGGGGGGACCCCCCCCCCTTTCGGCTTAGGGGTTTAAAAAAAAAAAACTAGAATCCCACTGGGCCTAAAAAAAATTTTGGGCGATTTGCTTTTTTCGTTTTAATTTTTTTTTACTTCCAAGGGAGGTTTCTGGGATTCCTATTTTTTGGGCCGGGCCCTTTACGTTAACAGAGGTGTACAATTAAAGTCTGAAAAAACTTGGGGGGGGGCCTCTTAGGGTTGTTATTGTTTTACAAAAAAAAAACGGGGGGGAAAAATAAAAAAACTTTTTTATCTTTTCTGACAAAAAGTAATGTGGGAGGGGTTGGGGAAAAAAGCCAAAAAAACAAAAACGTACCGATTTTTTTTTTTTTATTAAGTTTTTGTTGATTTTTTATTGGGTTTTTCTCTGTTTTTTAAAAAGTGCGGGGCCGGGAAGGGTTAATAAAAGGAAAAATTTATTTTAAAAAGGTTTTAAAAAAAAAAAAAAAATCTTGTTTTTTAAAAATTGGGGGGAAAGGGGGGAGGGTTTTCAGCAGTTTTTAGATTAAAGGGGCCACAGGGGGACTGGATTTTTGAAGAGGAAATTAAAAAAGTGATTTTAAAAAATTTTTAGGGTTTACTAGAAAATAAAAATTTGCAAAAAAGCCTTAAAGGGTTTTTTTTTTTTTTTTAAATCCCGGCCATGGGGGTTTTTTTTTCCAGTTTAAAAAGGGCAGGGTTCTGTTTTGCTTTTTTAGCTACGGGGGTTTTTGGAACGCGATGTCTTTTAGTTTTTTTGGGAAGTTTTGGTTTTTAGGGCTTAGGGGGCCTGTTCCCCACGATTGAATTTGGCGGTTTTAAAGAAATAAGGGGGGGGGCCCCCCAAAATTTTAAAAAAAAAAGCACCCCCCCCCCTTTTGTGGGCCCTAGAAAAACAGCAAAACTTTCTTTTTTCATTTAAGGCGGGTTTTAAAAAAGGGGATAAAATTCTGGAGGGGGAAAAAAGTTAACAAAAACGAAGAATTTTAAAAAAAGAAAGCCATGGCCGGGGGGTGAGGGGATTACCAGGGGCAAAAAAAAGTCGATCTTCAAAAAAAAATGGGAGGGGAAAAAATTTTTTTCCCCAAAAAAAAGGGGTTTTTAAAACCCTGAGGCAATCAGGAAAAGAAACATTCCCCCCCAAAAAGCAGAACCTTTCCCAAACCCAAAAAAAAAAAAGGCCTGATTTTTAAATTTTTATTTCCTTTTATTTTTTGATCTTAAAAAGGGGGGGGACAAAGAAAAGGGTAGTTACAGGGGGTTTTAAAAAAATTTTTATGTTTGGCCCCCCCTTTTGGGATTTTAATTTAAATTGGGGGGGGGGGGGGGGTATTAAAAAGGAAAGATTTAAAAGAAAAAAAAAATTTTTGGGGGGGAAAAATTAAAATTGGGGGGTTTTTTTTTTTTGGGGGGCCCGGGGGAAAAAAAATTTTCTTTTGAAAGTGAAAAACAAAACTTTTAAAATCAGAAAAAAAATTTTGGCCCGGGGGATTTTTGGGCCCCCCAAACCCATTTTAAAAAAAAATTTGTTTTTGGAAAATTTTTGGGTTAAAATTTTTAAAGGGGGTTTCCTTGGGGGGGGAAACCGGCGGGGGAAAATTGGGTTTCTTTTTTTAAACAAAAACCCCCTTTTAAAGGGGGGAATTTAAGTTTAATTAAAATTTTAAAAAAACCAAAATTTTTTTAGTATTTTTTTTTTTTTTATTCCCTTTAAAATTTAAAGAAAATTATTAGCTAAATTTTTTAGTATTTTTTTTTTTTTGTTTTCCCCTTTTTTTTTTTGGATCAAAAAAAAAATTTGAGTTTTTCCCCCAAATCCCGGTTTGGGTTTCCCCAAAAAACCGGGGTGGGAAAATTAAAATGTTTCGGGGGGAAAAAATTTTAATTTTCCAGGGGGCCCCAAATTTTTAAACCCCCCCAAAAACTTTTCGGGGGAAAAAGCGAAAAAAAAACCCATTGCTATCTTTTTAAAAAACCCCCCGGGGGGGGGGGTTTCTTTGGGGGAAATTTTCCCCCCCGCCATTTTTAAAAAAATTTTTGTTTTGGGGGCCTTTTTCCAAAATTGGGGAAATTATAAAAAAACCCCCCCTTTTTTTGTATTGTTTTTTAGTAAAAAATTTTTTAAGTTGGGGGGGTTTTCAAAAACTAGGGGGGAAAAAAAAGGGAATTAAGTAATCGGCTACCCCCCCGGGGGGGCCCTTTTTAATTTTTTGGGGGGGGGGGGGCCCCCCGTTTTTACGGGGGCTTTCCCCACGGGTTTTAAAAAAACCTTTTGGGGGGGATTTTGGAAAAAAAAGGGCAAAAAATTGCGGGGGGGTTTCCGGGGGTTTTTCGGGAAAGGGGAAAAAAGGGGTTTTTTTTTGAAATTTCGGGGTTTTTTTAAAAAGGGGGGGGGGGGCCAAATTACTTTTTCCTTTATAGTCGGAAATTTTTTTTA
>JAMYXO010004687.1:0-16939 GCA_033310375.1 Conus canariensis | reverse complement strand
AAAAGGGGTGTTTTTTTCACTTTTTTTAAAAAGGTAACTTTGATTTGTAACCCCACATTTTCCCTATCACAAATCAGACTAAATAGAAACTTTTGTTGCACTTTTTTTCACCGGGGCCCTTGAGGGGGACTAAAATGTGGAAAATCTCAATAGTTCCCCTTGATCTATGCAAAAAAAAAACCCCACACAAAAATTTGGGGGACAAGGGTGGTAAAAAAATTTTTGGGACGATTTTTCAGTGTTTTTTTCGATTTTTTCCCCTTTCCTCCAATTGAATTGGGGCCTTTTTTAAAAAAAAAAAAAGGGAAAAAATTCTAATGTAGTCTACAGTTTTTTAAAGATTTTCATCATTTTTGGTCCCATTTGGGAAAGGGAAAGGATGTTGTTATAGACCACCCGGGACCCAAGGGCCTTTTCAGGGCGGGGCCCCCATGGGATGTCAACTCACAAAAGCATAAAAAAAAAAAAACACACAAAAAAAAAACCCATTCACCCTCCTTTAAAAATAACCCCTTCAAAAAAAAATGCACTAGAAACTTCTTTAAAAAAAAAATTTTTCTTCCGTAAAAAATCTTAGATCAGTTGAAAAAAAAAATTTTTAAAATTCTCTTTCAGAATTAAAAAATCATGTCAGGGGGGACATTCTGAACAAATTTTCCTGGGGGGGGATTGTGTAAAAGTGTTTTTTCAATGTCCCCAAGTCCCAAACCAAAAAAAACAAAAAAGAATATGTCTCTTTGAAGTTGAACTGCATGGAATCCCCACAGAGCTTCTTCACCTTTTAAAAAGATAAGAATGGGTTTTTTAAAAAAAGAGTGGTGTTGAAAAAACGGCCCAAGCTGTTCCATCTTTGGGGCCCCTTTGGGGAAAAACGGGTTAAAAACTCGTAGGTTTGGACGGATTTTCTACAAATTTGTTATCCGCCCCTTTGAAAGTTCCCTTTTCCTCATGCCAGAGGTCTTTGACATTTGCCCTATGTTTTGGGGTTTAGACCCAGTTGTGCGACGCAATTGTCAACTTTTTTTCTGGGCACTCTTGGCAAAGTTCATCAACCACCTAGTTCCCTTTGATTGCCCCCATGCGGGGGAATTCAAGCAAAAAAAACTTGTTGGTATCCATCTGTTTTTTCAGAGGGTTGAAGAAAAAATTGTGAAGGTTTTTTTTTTTCTTTTCTTTTTTTTTTTTTTATGGCTGCATTTTGTCCAATGGGGGCACTGGGGCCATGATCAATAAAAAAGTGGAGAAAAAGCTAGTCCAAAGCGTAGCATTGGCGTCAGAGAAGACAGCACAGAAAGCTGGGGCTGACTGCAAGATGATGCAAAGGGGGGTAAAAGTATTTCCCCAATGTTGTGGTGCATGTGCCCAAAAAGCATGCGGCGTGTGTTGTGTGTGTGGGGGGTTTTTGGTTGGGGGGGGTGTGTGTTTTGTGTGTGTGTGTGTTGTGTGTTGTTTTTTTGGGGGTGTGTGCCCCAAAAGCGTGTGCGGAGCCAGGCTCCCAAAGTGTGAAACCCCCTACCTTGGGAAATGGGTACTGGGGTGGTGGTGTCGGGTTTAAGGTTTTCCCTGATTTTGCTGTCTTTCAGCTGCAGACCCCTGTGTTTGGGGGACCCCAAAAAATAGGGCACCAGTCAGCATTGCCTTGTGTTGTGGCGAAAAATGCTAAGGGAAAAAAGCTTTAAGTTTGAAAAAAAATTCCCAAAGGTCGTGGGGTTTTTCGGGTTCCAAAACCTGGCGCCCCTTTTAGGGGTAAAAAGGACATATATCCTTCCGTTTCCCCCCCAAATCTGACATGTCTGGGCCTCCCAAATAAAAAAAAAAACTTACATGGCGCTCCTGAGTCCCATTTGCATGAATATGCATGGGAAAAAATGTCTACCCAGTAGCATTTCCTTTTACTCTGGTTTTGGGCCAGAATTGTAGTTAGTAGGAGTGGGATTCTTAATCTTGGTGATCCGGGGGCTAAAATTTAAAATATCTCCATCACGCCTTTTCCCGTATAGGGGGTTTTTCCCCCTCGGGGTTTTTAACATTGATTCTGACTCCTTTTCCCCTTTCAGTCCTTCGAATGAGACTATAAAAACGGGTTCCATGTGTTTTTACCTTGCATAACTGCAACACATAAAAAATCCAATCCCCCAAAATTTCGGAACAGAAGGCCCCAGTTTGGTTTTTTGGGTATGGATGACACATTACCATAGATGCCCCCTGGTAAGAAATGGAAAAAAAGAACGAAAAAAAGTGGGAAAAAACTGAGTGAACGATTATTGAATGTTGGATTGGATGACACGGGGGGAAAGGAACTGAAAGGGGTTTAAGGGGCCCCCAGCGGGGCCCTCTTCGGTCGCTTTACCCATAAGCGCCCTTTGTTTAAAGGGGTGGACGGGTAAAACGCTTGAGCTTGGTCTCAACCCGAGAATAGGCGCTAAAAAAAAAGTATTCTTAAAATTTTTTAATTAATAATGAAAAATTTACCGCAACGATATTTCTGAGCAAGATGCGGGTTTTGTAGGTACCAAGTCATAAATAAAAAAATGAAAAAACTCAAATAAAAACGAATTAGATTCCGGGGAAATTACACTCCAAAAAAAGTGCGTTTTGGAAATACCCTTTTTCCTAATTTGGGGGAATCTTACCCTTGGGTGGCCCTTTAAAAAATACATACCTGAAGGCCCCTTTTTTTTTCTTTTTTTTTTTAAGGCATCCCCCCCCCTTAAACCCATACAACCAAAAAAAAAAACCAGAAAAAAATGGCATCTTAAAAAATATCAAAAGATTTTGAAGATAGGTTTAAAACTATTTTTTTCTGATAAAATTTCTTCCCTAGAAATCCTCTGTTTTAATCATTTAACTGTGTTGGTAAAAAAACCCGTCTATAAAGATAGTTGAGGAACAAAAATTTGCCCCCGACTAAAAAAATCCTTATGTTTCCAAATACAATTTTAAAGCACAATTTTCAATGTTTTTTTTCAAAGTTTAAATTTTCCCCTGAACAAAGTTCCTTTAAAAATGCCCAAAGTTTTAAAATTTAGTGGGTTTTTTTTCCCCTTTAATCACCAAATTATTATGAGACGGGGAAAAAAAATTTTCTGACCAGCCTGCAACTTTTTCCCGCTTGAGGGAGTCTTTTTCCAAAAAAAAAAAACAAACAAGGAGGGTGGAGTTGTATACATGGCACCACCCAAGACTTGAAAAAAAACTTCTTTTGCCTTTTCAAACTCTCTTTAAAAACATCAAAAAACTTTCATTTTTTTGGGGATAGCTTTTGGCATTTTTTCCCTTTATTTTTGTGGTCAGTCCCTATGCCACTATCGTGATATGGATTGAAAATAACTTTTCTCTCAAGGTCCTTTAAAAGGTGTTTGTATGCTTTCTGGAAAAAAAACAAACTGTCATCATTTCCCCCCAAAAAAGCTGACCCCCTTTTTCATATTTTCGGCCATAAATTTTCCTTTTGCAGTCGGGGCCAAAATGGAAAGCAAAAAAAAAACAGTTGGGTTTTTTTTGGCAAGTTGTGTTTGGGGATATAAAAAACCCCATGTGAAATTTTTCAGTAAAAAGAGGCATTTTTTTAGTCCCCAACTTTTAATCATTTTTAAAAAATTGAAATCGAAAAATAGATTGTTTTTTTTTCTGTGTTACTCTCATCAAAAGAGGCTATAAAAAAGCTCGATTTTTATTATTATTTTTTATTCTATTATTTTATTTTTCTCTTCACTAAATTTTTTTTAAATCCTTTTTTCCCCGGGCTTTACTGGAAAAATTTTCAAAAAAGATTTGTCTATGATAAAGGGTGGCAGCAATGAAGTAAACTGAAGTTCCCCACTGGAATTTTGGTTTGCAATTTAAAGTGGCTTTTTAAACAAAAGCAACTGTGCTGTTGTTTAAAACTAAAAAAAAAATCTGAGGGGGGGGACTGCCCTTTTTCCCCCCCCAAACCACCTGTGTGACAGAATTTTTTGAGCAAAAGGAAAAGTGGAATAAAATGAAAACCCTGCTTAAAAAACACATTTTTAGGGTGCTCTATCCCTTTTAAAAAAACATGCTGAAAAAAAAGGGGGACCCCAAATAAATGAAGATCGGAAATTTCACAGAATAAGGGGGAAACCCAAAAAATTCCCCCAAAGTGAATCACATTTTAAAATATGGGATTGTTAGAAAAAGAGATAAAAGACAGAGGTTTTTTTGGGTTTCCCAAAACCTTTTTGCTTGTAGTGGGAGGGGGGGAAGAGAAAAGCTCTCCGCTGGCCTAAAAGCTCCTCATAGAAAAGGGCGAAGAGGCAGGCTGGTTTGATGTGTCCTGGGGCCTTATGCCAGGAAAAAAAAAAACCCTGCCAGGAACCAGTGGGGCCTGGGGGCCATACCCCCCAAAATTTGAGGGGAGAGGAGGAGGAAAAGAGACGAGTTTCATCCTAATGTTGCTTTTAAAATTGCTATTTTCTTTTTTAAAAAAAAAAAAAAAAAAAAATAAAGGGGAAAACATCAAGAAAACAATGAATCCCCTTCCTTTCCCCCCCCAAGGGTTTAAAAATGAAAAAACAAGCATAAAGAAATATTTAAAAATAATTTTTCGTTATTGTTTTTCGATAGCAAATTGGTTTATGGGTTATACCCTTGAAAAAAGAACAGTGTACAGTATACAACAAAATGAATAACTTGCCTTTCACTGTTTTTTAAAGGGTTGCTGTTTTTTGGTGAATTTAAAAAAAAAATTCAGTTTGCTTTGGATTCAAAAGCCCCATTTACCCCAATTTTCTTAAGCTTGTGTATGTGAATATGCACTTTTTTTTATCTTCACTTTCTACACGCAATTACTTCACTGACTCAAAAAAAAAAAAGACTCAATAGATATACTCAAAAAATGGCCCCAAATTTTATTTTAAAAAAAAAAAAATGAAAAAAAAAAAAAGAAATTTAAAACAATAAAAACCTCTGAACAAACAAATTACAAGGGTTTTTTAAATTTGTTAAACCAAGACAAAAACAAGAAACACAACCCCACCCACTCACCCCCACCCCCCCGTTTACACACAAAAACTTTTTGAACCATAAAACATAAATCCACAAAAACGGCATGTTTTAAAGCACATTTAAAAACTGACTTCTTCTAATTTTTTCATTGATGGGAAATTAGCAGAAAATTTCTTTGCTAAAAAGATAATCGAGTTTTTCTCGTCCAGGTTTTGACTTGTTTGTGTCTCCTTGGGTGCTTGTTGACAGCAAGCACAGAGGGTGTGGGGAAAAAAAAATTGTATTCACAAACTTCAAGGTTCCTCAAAATTTCCCAAAACATCAACAATAATTACTGAAAACATCCCTTAAAATTTATTTTGGGGGGGACAGTGGCAGTTTGAATCTGAGGAGCCTGTGTATGCAATAGTGGGGGAGGGTTTGGGGGGGGTTTAGTGGTTAACAACAATGTTCAAAAGTTTTGGCATTGCCAAACACCCCAAAAATTGATTCATTTTTAAAATCACTCCGGGAAATTAATTTCAAGCACGTCTATTTGCTTGTTGAGGGTGCTTTTTCAGTTTTTAAAAAAACTGCATTCTTTGACAGTTATAGTTTTATAAAAATCAATTTTACGTCATCTTTTTTTTCTTCTTCTCCTGGTTGATTTGGACTGTCGTGAGTCAGCGCTTGAAAAAAAAATGGCTGAAATATGGTTCTTTGTTGGGTCCGCTTACTCAGTTTTTCCCGAAAAAAAATCCCTGAAAGGGAAAAAAAAATTAATGAGAATTGTAACAAATTTCAAATCCCTTGCATTGATTGCCAAATTATTCTGATTTATTTTCCCTGTTAAAAAACCCCCCCACCCCCTCACAAAACCCCAAAAAAAAGATTATGCATTTTTTCATAATTCGTAAAACAAAAAAATTTTCATGCTTGCCAAAAAAAAAAACGCTTTAAATTTTAAAAAAAAAAATTTTTTTTTTATTGGTATTACTGATTGAAATTTTTCTGCATCCCCCAAAGCAGCTCTTTCGAAGTGGCAATTTAAAATTGCTTTAGATTTTTTTTTTTTTTTTAAAAATTGCACCCCCCCACGTATCATCTTAAAAAAAAGATGATCATCACTTTTGCGTTCCCCAAAAATTCTGGTCATTTCCTTTTTTTTATTTTTAAACTTTATGAGGAAAAATTTTGAAAAAAAACAGTGATCACAAATTTTACTTCTGAAAAATGAGGTACATTATCAAGATACTGGCATTCAGCATATCGTCGAAAAAAAGCAGATTTTTTTTGCGAAAAGGGGTTCAAAGAGTTGTGTCTTTGGTCAAAGCTTCCAAATTGGTTTCTCCAAGAAAAAATCCCTTGATTCACTCTGAAAAAAACCAAAAAGTGTGACTGCTGCTAAAAAAAAAACTGGCCTAGTTTTTTTATTTCATTTTTTTTTTTTCTCTTTTAAAAAATTTGTATCAGCTTATTTGCTTGTTGTATTTTTCTGAACATGTGTACAAAAAAAAAGGGGCAAAAACTTTTTTGACTAAACAGGTCTTACCTGCAAACCCTTTTTTTTTTCTCAGATTTTCCTTTAACGTGAGATACAACCCAAACTAAAAAAGGAAAAAAAACGGTTTTACAATTTAAAATTTTGAAAAAGTGCTTCCTAAGTGATTTTAAAAAAAATAGAAAAAACCTTACTCCAAAACTGGGATCTTTTTTTGCTGAAAACGGCGCCAATTTTCTGCCGGTTTGTGGCATCTATCAGCATGAAAATTTTTAAAAACAAGTAAACAAAAGGCACCCATGAAAAAAAAAACTGTTTGTTTTTTACTCAGAATACTTTTAAAAAATGATCTTTACGCATGTTTCTAATCGGGAAAAAAAAAAAAAAACCCCGGTAAGGCCTCACAAAAAAAAAAAACTTTTTTTTTTTTTGCTCACATGTACCCCACCTTTAAAAAAAAAAAAAATCGTGACAAATTTTTTTTCCTTTTTTTAAAATTTAAAAAAAAAAAAACAGATACAAAAACTAAAACAAAAAAAAAAAAAAAAAAAAAACAAAAAAAAAAAAAAAAAATGGAAAAGGGTGGTTCTCACTTCAAATAGAAATCCAAAAGGGGGAATCATTGAGAAAAAAACTCTCCTTCATCAGCAGAAAGGGGTCTTCATTTGTTATGAAAATGGCCCCTTTGGCTGGGGGGGTGGGGTATGAAATTTTTGTTTTGGATGGAAGAAAAACCTTTGTTTAAAAACATCCACCTATCACTTTATTTAGAAAAACAACAGCATTTATTTGAGATTTTTCCTATGTAAAAAAAAAAAAAAAAAGGTTTTCGATTTGTTTTTTTTTTAAAAACGTTTTTAAAAAATCAGTAAAGTAATTAAAAGTAGCTAGATTGTAGCTGTATCGGTAAATTTGCAGCAAAATGTAGGGTGCCAAGGCTTTCTCCAACATGCTTTGAATGCACAATCCATTTGTACCCACATTCTATGGCACCTTAAAAAAAAAAAGGGGAAAGGAAAAAAAGAAAGGGAAAAAAAAATGGGGGAGGAGAGGGGGGGGGGAAAAGAAAAAGGGAGAGGGAGAGGGAGGAGGGGGGAGGGAAAGGGAGGAAGAGGGAGGAGGAGACGGGGGGGGAAAGGGAAAAGCCCAAGGGAAAAAACCACAGTTAAATTACAGAGAAAAGAAAAGAGGGGAATTTGAAAAAAGGGGGGGTTTCCCCCAAAATTTTGGAAAATTTTTTTATGTTTTTTCCAAAAACTGAAATTTGGGGGAAAAAACTTAAAGGAAAAAAAACAGAAATGGCACAGGGGCCCTTAACGGTCAGGGGGGGGAAAATCCTTTTAAAATTAAAAAAAAATGACTGGTCAAGGAGATGCCCCAAAAAACCTCACACTTGATCAGACAGAAGCCCTGGGGGGGTAATGAGTGTAAAAGGGATTTTCCCCAAAAAACCCCAAAAGGGACTGCTAAGGGGCCCCAAGGGGAAAAAAAGCTGCTGATGGAAAAAAAAAAACATCCCCCTCTCTAGTCCCCCCAAAAGTCGGGGGCTGAGGAGTTTTGTGTACCCCTTTTTGTAAATGGTTTGAGAGATCCTTGGACTAGTTATTGCCCACGATATCTCCTTGTTTTTTTGGTTGACAGAGATACTTTTAAAACTGTGAGGAAAACTGTGCTCCTTTTGAAAAGTTTCCGATTTATAGAGGAAACCTAAGGGCAAGTTTTAGTCCTCGTTGTCCAAACATCCCGGATGTGTGAAAGAACCTATATATTGGGTGAGGTCTGGGGAAAAACTTGGGGGTGTTGAAACCAAGAATTCCAGGCAAAAAAAAGGAGGTTTTACTGAGGCATCCCACGAAAAGCAGACTGAAAAAGGGGGGCTGGCTAAGTAAAAGGGGGAAACTTACAGCAGCTTTTTTTGCCAGAGGCGGGGGGCGAGGACAAAGGTTTTGGTGAGAAAAGGGAAAGGGGGGGAAAAAAGGGTAGCAAGGAGGCTTGGATAAAGGGTTTTCTAAGCCAAAAAAAGAGGGTCCGGACGGGGGTTTCTTTTGGGGAATACGGACGGCTTTTCCCCTGAGAGCAGCCTAAGAAAATTTCCCTAGAAAAAAGAAAAAATCACCCTGGAATGCCATTATAGTCTTCCCATAGTCCGGGGGGGGAAAAAAAAAAAAATTTAAAAATCAAAAACGGTGGAATGTGAGGGGAAAGGGAGGGCAAAAAAAAAAAAATGCGAGAGACAAAAAATTTTGAAGGGGAATCATGGTTAAAACCAAAAAACATGTTAAATTTGTTAAAAAATACTGCTAAAAGGGGGGTTTAATTTTTTGGGTAATCTTAGCCAACAATATAAAAAAGGAAAAACTTTGAGGGGAGCTGAAAAGAATGGCGGGTGTTCAATGGAGGAGATAAAAAAGTTATCATGACCTTTTTGTTAAAAATTTGGCCAAAGGGAAATTTGGGACAAAAAAAATTAGAAAATTGTTTTTACACCGCAGTGGTATACACAGCAGTGGAATTTATTTCCTAAAAATCTGGGGGGTAGACTATTGGGGGGAAAAAAAACCTGTTTAAAATTTTGGGGGGGGTCAAAAATTTTAGGGGGGGGGGGGGGGGGGGGGGGGGGGGGGTCCAAACTTTATAACTGCTTGTAAATGTACTAAAAAACCACAACACACACAAAAAAAACGTTTTTTTTGACTGGCCCCACCACATAAAAAAACAGAGAAAGAATTAGACAGAAAAGGGACTTTGGGGTTTTGCTTTATCAACAAAGTTAATAAAAAAAGTCTCTTGATTATGAAAAACATTTTTTTTAATTTAGATTTGTGTTCCAATGTTGGGAAAAGTGTTATCTAAAGTGAGTAAGTGTGAACCCTAAATATCAGGTTTTTTAAAAACGTAAAATTTGTTGAGATGTCCTCTGTGATTTTCATCACAGAATTTTAAAAAAAACGTGAGCCGTTTCGTCAAAGGGAAAAACATTTTATTTTTTGCCATTTAAAAGTCACTTTGCCCAATGACCTTGAAACCCGGTGAAAAAACAACAGGAAAGTGTGAATATTCATGGAAACCTTTAAAGGGAAAAACCAGGGGAGGTTGGCCCCACTCTTGACTGTGCCCCACACATTCCAAAAAGTCCTTTTGGGCCATTTCGATTATCTGAAAATTGGCCCATATAGCTTGATCCCCCTTTTCCATTCTGACATTTTGTTCCATTTGCTAAATGATCACCTGGGGGGCCACAGATAAACCCCACCGTTTTTGTCTTGAAAAACTGAATTACATAGGTTTTCCATGCTTTTTCCGTTTGGGTAAAAATTTCCGTGATCTTGTGGTTTTCCAATTTTTAGATTGAGTTGTAAATTTGATGACTCTTTTTGGGTTTTTCAGAGAGAAGAGTTCTAAGGGGGGGAAAGCTTTTAAAAAGTTTTCAAAAAACATTTAAAAACGTTGAGGAAATTTAAGTTTTTGATCAACTTTGTCAGGGTTTTCCCACGATGTGACCCAAAAAAAAAAATTCCCATACTTTTTCCAGACTTTTCCCAGGGTTTTTTCAAGGGGGATTTTTCCAGACCCCAAAAAGTGTTGTGTTGTGTGCATTTTGGTAGTGATTACCTTGCTAAACACATCAAAAAAAAGCCGATTTTAATGATAGGGGCATTAAAAATAATGCCAAAAAAAATTTTGGTTTGTGTGTTGTGTGTGTGTGAAAGGGGGCGTGAAAAAGTAGAGAGAGACAGGACTTTGGGTTGTGAAGAGAGGGGAGGAGACAGTGTGTGTTTTATGTTATATATGTGGGGAGAGAAAGGGGGGGGACGGGTGTGTGAGTGGGGTGTGTGGTGTGTGTGGGGTTGCGGGGGCGCATGTGGGTGTAGGTGTGGGAGAGACAGTGGGTGTGGGGTGGTGTGTGGGGGGAGAGGGGGAGAGATAGGGTCAGTTCAGGGGAATTGGGGGACCCCTAGGCCTCGGGCCTCTAAAAAAAAATTTTTCTTTCATTTTTATTTGGATGTTTAACTGGCTGGTATTTACAACCCAAATGTGCTCTCTATTCTTTTCCGTATTTAAAAATTTTGCTTTTTTTTGGGAATGAGGGGGAGGAGAAGGGAGGGGCGGAGGAAAGGAACAAAAGGAGGGGGGGTGGGAAAAGTGTGTGTGTGTTGTATGTGTCTAAAAAAACAGGGGGTTTTTGTATCCCCCTTGGGGCCCTTTTTTTGATTTTTCTACCCCCCCCCTACCCCATTAAAATTGCATGATCGCATCCCTATGAAGTAAAAAAAAAAAAAAAAAAAAAAAAAAACCCAATCAAAATTTTCCTTGGCCCGAAATAAATCAGTCAGGGGGTCTTGTTGGAGTCCCGAGTCGTTTTGTTGAAAGCTGCTCATTTCTTATGTTTTTCCCCTGTGCGGGCTTTTCGGGGAAAGCTTGACATTTTTTTCCCCAAAATGTCGAAGTTTTTTGCACAGCAGGCACCGTGCTTTTGTCTTGCATCCATCGGGCACCCCAGGAGAAAATTCCATTTGCGAAAATTTTTGTTTTGTTACCCAAGACTAGGCAAAAAACACACTTTTCCCATTTTTCTTTTTACTTCAACGCTTTTTCCCTCAGCGCTTTTTGACTCAAAACGAAGTTAAACAACGGTCCCAAAAATGCGTTTTGCGCAATGCTTTTTTCCCAGAAAGGGGGGGGGAGCTATTTGCAAAAAAAAAAAAATGTGTCTGTTTTAAAAACCTCGGCCAGGGAAATCTAAAAAAAAGGATCTTCCCGGGAAATTTAATTCCCCTTTTTTTTTCCCCTTGTTTAAAAAGTTTTTGTAAAGAAACTTAAAGCAAAATTCAAACCGTCATGAAAAAAGTTTGCACTTCTTTTAAAAAAAATTCCAAGAACTTTTCAGCCCTAAAAAAAAATTTTTTTTTTCTTTTTTCCATACTTTTCCAGACTTCGGGGACTCTGTATAAAACCTTGTTTGTTGAGGTAGATGGGACTAAAGTGTTTTTTTACGTGATATGCTGGGTGGGGAGCAGAAATGCGTACAGGAAAAAAAAATCATTGTGTCGGTAAAAATTTTGGTACTTTTTAGTGACGACGGGGGCTGAATGCGAAAAGAATGTCCTAACCAGAAATGTAAGGGAATGGATTTGCATTTTACCGCGTCCCCACAAATTTGGACAGAATAAAAATGACGGGCCCTTTGGTTGAAGTGTTTTGATAAGCTACAGTGAATGAATCAAAAAAAATATTAATTTTGCGCTTGATGTTTAAGTAATGCTTCTTTTTTTTCAGAGAAAAAGGCAAAAAAGCTGAAGTTTAAATGCTTTTATTATTAAAAGCCTGACAATTGGGGAAATCATCTAACAGCTGTTTATACATTAAAATTCATTACATAATTTTTTAAAAATTATTAAAAACTTTTTTTGAAGCCAAAGTGCATGATTTTTTCTTGGACTGAAGTCTTGCAAACCTTGACTTCTTAGGGAAAACAAAAAAAAAAAAAAAAAAAAAAAACCCAAAACCAAAAACCTAAAAGAAACTATAAAAAAAAAAAATCAGTAAAAAATCCTCATGCATAAACCTTTAAATTTTGGGGCCTAAAAAAAACCTTTCCGGGAGTTTTGGGGGAGCGGAACTTCTCTGCTTTTCCTGGCTGTTAATTGTCTCTTTTTCACATCCGTTCAAATCCCTGCCCCCCTGAAATGGGGCATTTCCCTTCTTGCCCCCCCCCGGGGGGGAAAAAAGGGTTCCCCCCCTTATCTTTCATTTACCGGGGGGTAGGATTGGGGGGCTGCGCCTAAAATTTTTTTGTGCCTCTCAAAAAAAAAAAAACTTTTCCGGGGAAAAGGTGTTTTAACGGGGGGGTGTAGATTTCCCGCAAGTCATTAGCAGAGTGTATTTAAAAATTTCTCCTGAGAAAATCACTTTTTTGTTTTGCCTTGGTGTACAGCTGAAGATCTGCCGCAGCCCTGGCTGTCTAGCATTGTGTCCCCACAACCCCAGCAATCTTTTTTTTTTGTGGGTTTGAAAAAAATATGGATAAATATCTGAAAAATTAGGGGAATCAATAAATTGATTAAAAAAAATTGGAATTTGGTTAGGAATGGGTTTAAAAAAAGGAAATTTTTTTTACTGCAAAAGTATTTTTTTAAAAATTTATTCTTACCTGTCCGAAAAAAAAATTATTTTATCTGTTCATAATATAGGACGTCACCATTTATGATCAAGTTTACCCCCCCACTTTTCCCCCCCCCCCCCCCAAAAAAAAAAAAAAAAAAACAACCAAAAAAAAAAAAAAACAAAACACACATGATAAAACAAAAAAAAAAAAATGCAAAAAAAACAAAATGTGCACACCCACAAAAAAAAAAAAAATTGCAGGCAGTGATGTACTGGATGCACAGGGGGGGCCCCAAACAGAAAAGGGGTCAATGAGTATCAGTGGGGGGTGTGATGCAGCTTACACCCCTATTAAAAAAATAAGAAAAAAAAAACATGTCCATACTTTTAAATCTGTCAGGAGGAAGGGCCCCATCCAGGGTTGTCTGTCACTTTCCGCCTGCTGCAATAACTATTTATAACCACCAAAAAACCCTTGTGCCAAAAGGGAAAAAATTTGGGAGAGAGGGCCGGGGGACTTCGGGTCCCTTTATCCACTTTGGGAAAAAAAGCGGTTTCGGGGCCATAGAAAAAAAGTTGGCAAATTTCCTCCCTAAGCCAGAAAGCTTATGTCTGGGGTTTTAACGCAAGGGGACTCCCGGCATGAAAACAACTGGGGGGTCAGGGACTTGACTCTTTTTCCTTTGAAGGCAATTTGGAAAATTCAAAAAAGGGCAGTTAAACCTGTTAAAACCTTCAATACCTGGGCCTGGGATTGGAAATAAAGGGCCAGAGAAGAAAAGATTTCATAAAACGGCTTCTTCTGGGCTCAAAAAAAAATTCTCGGTTAAGAGTGCACGTGAGAGGGTGAAAAAAACCATCATTGTGCCACTTCGGGGGGGCCCTGGGGGTCCCTGGAAAAAGGCCCCTAAAAACTTCCTCTTTTGGGGAAAAAACAGAAGCCAAGATAACCTTTAAAGACCTTTTTTTCAGAGTGAGGTTTTTTCAAACCCCCCCCCCGTTTGACAAAAAAGCCCCCGGTCCGAATTCCGGACCAATGGTTAGACTCCATTTCGCACATGGTTGGGTTTTCCAACACCCCTAATGAGAAAGTGCCACAAGTTTAAAAAAAAGGGGGGACTGGTCATTGCCTGTTAAAAGTATTCCCAAATTCTGGAAGATTTGTGATAGCTAAACCTGAATTTTTTTAACATGCTTGGTTTTTTACTGTTTCTTAAAAAAAAACCTCCAGGAAGTAGGCATCACTTCAATTCGAACATTTTAGGGTCCTAGAGCTTGACTGCGCCTTTTTAAAAACCTTCCATGTTTTTTGAAAAATGCAAGTTGGCTATTTTTGACCACCATAATTTTTCTCCATGCGTGAAAAAGACAGAAAATAACTAAAAAAGAGGGAGAAAAGTGTTGATCACGTGGCCTGAAGAAAAAAAGATGTCTGTACACAGTAGGCCTAAAGAGAGGGGGGGCACTGGGTCTGCATGCCACTTCCTCACCTGGGCCCAAGAAATTTTAAGCCCGCCCAAGGGGGAATGGAAGGGAAAACCATAAAAAATGGGGGACTGACAGGGGGTTGATTCAAATTTTGTCCACTTCAAGTGGCTTTATGAGAATCATTTGCCCTTTTTCCCAGGACACTTGGTTTAGGTTTTCCCGGGTGGGGTTGAGTGGTAGGAACATGTATGCAAGCTCCCGTCCCTGGACATTGCCAGGGATCCCAGAAAAATGCTTTGAAGGTCCAAAAACGGAATTATGAACCTGGAATTGGTTGTCCCCCTGGCGGGCAAACATGTTGACGTGAGGGGTTCCACAACTTTGCATACTGATTAAAGGGTTGCCTTGTTAAAACATCCACCCCAAAGGAAAAAGAATTTGACCCTTTTTCGTTTTTGGGAGCCCGCCAGAACTTTTCAGCTTCCCTTGGATATGTTCCAGGGAGACAGATCTTCGTGGACTGGCAAGAAAATGGGAGAAGACTTGGAAGTATTAAAAAAACCCAAGCAGAAGAGGCCAATGGTTTTTTTCAGATAACCCCCACTCAGTAAATTGTTTCGGGGCCCACGTAACAGTTTTGGGGACCTTTTAAACTTTTCTGAGATTAGTCCCTTAGGGTTAAAAAAGTCATTCAAAAAATGAGGATGTTCTTTTACTGTTTGGCGCCCTGCTAGGACCAGGTTTTTTGGTCCCCAAAAAAAACGGGAAAAAAAAAATGCACACTCCAACCGTCATTTGCGTTTCAGCTCAAAACGGCGTCGGGAAAAATGGGGGAAGAAGGAAGGAACCCTTGATTTAAACCCAAAAAACAAGGGCAAAGCCAGTTTTGGGGGCACCAAAGTCTGGGGACGGGGGCAGAGGATGTCCAGCAGGCTGACAACTCTTCTCAGGTGTTTCACTCCCCCAGTCCCACTGGGGGGGGAAAAGAAGGTGAAGAAAAAAACCAAGGGGGATTGCCCCCAACAGGCGAAAAAAACAAAAAGGCCCAACCCTTTTTGTGGGCTGTCTGGAGTTGGGGGGATGACAGTAAGACGAGCAAACGGGCCCAAACCGCAAGACAAACAAGTTTTGTTCCATCAGAAAGCCCCTTCCAAGAGGGGACTAAATTCCCTGGGGGTTTTCCCCGGTTGGACTGTTGATGCCTCCATTTTAAAAAAACCAGAAAAAAAACCCAAAAAAGGAAAAAGGCTGCTTGAGAGCATAAAGCCCCTTTAAAAATTTTTTGTGATTTTAAAAAACAGGTTTGGGGTCTCACCAATGGTGCTGTGCAATCATGTGATGAATTCTGGAAGGCTAAAAAAGATAAGACTGAAAGAAAGAAACCTTAAAAAGCAAATCCCTTTCTTGGGGAGGCAACCCAAAGGGGGAAAAATTCTAGAATTTTCCCTGTGAACGGGGGGATATGGAGGAATGAAAACCAAAAGATTAAAGGGTCACCCCCCCCAATCTCTGAGTGAATAGAAAAAAGACAAAATCTCCAAACAATCCCTTTTGGGGTAAAAACTTAAGGGAAAAAAAACAAGTTTAGCCTGCTGGGGGTGGATCATGGGCCTCCCACTTTTTCCATTTTTTTTCTTCAGAATAAAAAAAAAAAAATAAAGGAAAAGGAGTAAAATCTCGGAGGAAAAGGGAAAAACACAAACCTTTGGAAAAATAGGCCCCTTTAAAAACTTTGTAATCCACCCTCTCAAAGAACAGTGACCTTGTGGTTTCTGAAGGAAACCTTAGTAAACCCCAGGGGAAGATGTAGAAAGGAGTGGGTTGCAAAAAAAAAGGAAATTAAATTTAAATCTTGAGACTCCTCCCCCGAAAAAAAAATTTTTTTTTAAAGGGAAAGGCCTCCCCTCTGGGGGAGAAGGCCAAGAAATCCTCTGCTGGAAAAACTGTCTTGGAAAGGGAAAAAAAGATTGTCACATTTCCAAAGCCGCAGCCCCCAAAGATCGATTCCTTTTTGAGGAGAAGTGCAAGGCCAGGGGGGTGAGGGGCCGATTTCTTTTTTTCAATTATTTTCTTCTCTTTAATTTTACATTTTTTTTAAAAAAAATTTTTTTTTGTCTCTTTCTTTTCTTGTTAAGGTTTTTCCCTTTCTTTTTTCCCTTTTTTTGTTGGTATACCAAATATGACTAGTAAAAACCAAAAAAAATTTTCTCAAAAAAGGTGGGCCCAAGGATGGGAAAACGGAGATGGAATTTTTGCAAATCTTTTTTTGGGGCTTAAATCCCCCACCCAGCGGGGGTTCGGGGTTCAAAAAACCCCTGCGCATAGCCAAGTGGGGTGCCCCTGTGCACTGAAACACTCTTTTTCATGACGGGTTTGAGGATCCCCAACCCTCCCAGGAAATTTTTTCACCAAAAGGCTTGCCCTTTTGCAGCGGAAATCTGTTGAATCTCCCCCCAAAGAAAAAAAATGTCCAACTCTGAACCCTTTTGTCAGGAGAAAGGTTTTATGCCTATCTTAACAAAAACATTGCCTAGCCATTCTTTGTCATTTTTTAAAGTCCCGGGGGATTTAAAAAAGTGCAGAGGGCATTGGGGGGGGAAACTGCCCGTCTCCGTTTTTTGGGCCCCCCAGTGCAAGGGGGAAAAGTGTTTGTTTCACCGCCAAAAAAAATGGCACACAATCAAGAAGGCCCTACACAACTTTTTTAAGTTAAAAAGGGGGGGAACACTTGGCACAAAAAAAAAATGCAGGTCCTTGGGTGGCTCAAGGGGTGGTAGCAATGGGAAAAGGCAGAGCATGTTTTTGCTCTGAAGCAGGGGAATGAAAGGCAATGAAAAAAAAAACCCATATAAATGTGGGCAAGTCAAATCTGTACAGAGATGGAATAAAGCCCCCCAAAAACTTGCTGATGTTCACGGAAAAAAAATTCCCCCTTTTTGTAAAAAAAGAAAAAAAGCT
>JAMYXO010004686.1:0-16943 GCA_033310375.1 Conus canariensis | reverse complement strand
TTGACTGACATAGCGCTGTACTGTCGAAAAGCAAAGCTGAACTCCCCCTGAAACCCATCCTGGAGGAATAAAAAGCAGGAAGATCGACTTAAAAGCATGTGGAGGACTCGGGAACAAGGGGGTAGAAGCAATTAACCCCCACCTGGACAGGCAGAAAATTGGGAAAGTTAAGAGGCGATGGATTCTGCAAAGAAAGTCTAAAAGATCAAGAAATAACAGGACACACACAGCCCCAAAAGCAGGGACTGGGGGTGCCCCAAAACTGAATGGTGGTCAAAGGAAAAAGGGAAAAAACCCAAAAGGGAATGATGATTCGGGAGATGAGAAAAAAAGAAGACCAAAAAAAACCCAAAAAGCGTCGCAGGCCGCAGGGAAATGGACAACGTGGGGAATGACCCCAAAGAAGTCTCACTTGGAAGACTTTTGGCACAGGCCCCTCTGGATCGCTTCATTCTTCAGTTCTGCATATGACCTTCTGCCCTCAAATGCAAACTGGTGAAGGGGGGGGAAAAACAGACGATCCTGATGCCCCCTCTCCATGAAAAACAAACAGTGGAGCATGTCCTAAGCTCATGAAAAGTAGCCCTGGCTAAGGAAGGTAAATGGGGCACAACCAAGTGCTCAAAGAAATTGTACAAGAGTTTTGGGGCTGTAC
Organism: Conus canariensis; assembly: GCA_033310375.1. Taxonomy (NCBI): domain Eukaryota; kingdom Metazoa; phylum Mollusca; class Gastropoda; order Neogastropoda; family Conidae; genus Conus; species Conus canariensis. Next base: position 16,288 of record JAMYXO010004686.1, on the reverse strand, counting down.
CAACACCACAAAAGGGAAAAATCGGGACTCCAAAACCCACCGCAACATTCTTCACGGCAGGAGGCAAAAAATCATGGCCAAGAACAACAGGGGCCACTCGAAACATGCAGGCAGAGTCTGCGGGAGGGGCAGATGACGGGAGTGCACTGCAGACCCCCCAGAATGGAAGGGTCCCCCAGAGTCCATCACAAGAGTGGCATGAGACCAGACTTTTAACCCACTCTAAATCAACAAGCAGCTGATCATGTCGAGCTCACGGGCCCCTATGAGAACAGAATGGAGGAGCCAAAACTACAAGACTGAAAAGTTGCTGATCTGGCAAACAGTAGGAGAGAAGGTACGGTCAAAGTCCCACTCAGAAATTGGAGCTAGGGGGTTTTTGGAACGTCTGCATACACCCCCATGAAACAGCTCTCAGTTGCAGGGAGGAAAAAAACCAGAGCCCTGAAACAATGGCGAAGCGGGGAGAGAGGTGTTCAAGCTGGGTCGGTCAAAGGAGGAAAAAAAGTAACTTCATAGGTTTTTTTCCCTACAAATATCAGGGGTCCCGTGGGTCAGGTTAAAACGCGAGTCATTTAAGTGGAAAATGGCATGTCCAGAGGGTCATGGGTTTGAATCCCCGCCCTGGGTCGTCCCCAAAATGGGAAAAAAAAGGGCAGAGAGGGACATCCGGAGTCATGAACCGGGGGTGGGCCCAACCCCCCTAGATTTTCAGGAATAAGGGCCGAAAACCCCTTTCTTGAAGGGGGCTTCTCTTCTGGGGACTCTCTGCTGCCCCCGCCCCTCCACGAGTTTCTTTCTACTATTTGGAAGCTATACATGTTGGGTCAATTTAAAGTGTAGTTGACGAACGGGTTTAAAACCCCCCAAAAAAAGTAAAAATTTTAAAGATAAATACCAAAGAAAGTAAAAAAAACTTTTTCAAATTGTGAAAGTAAAAAACCCGTCATTTTAAAACTCTAGATAGAGACAGGGGAAACCCGGGTCCATAGATGAAATTTTCACCTTTTCGAATAACCCATTTTTCTCTTTGACGTAAATTAATAGATGTTGAACCCAACTCTTTCTCCAACAACATGTAACATTTTGCGAAATTTTGTTCGAAGTGAATTAAAAACCTTCTGGCTTAACTTTGCTTTTCCCCCTAGGTAGGGGGCAAGGTGGGTCTTGATGGGCCGATGTTTTTTTTTTCCAAAACTGGGTTTAATACAGTTGTGGTAACAGTTAATTTCTGAGTTTCTAATACATTTAAAATTTTTTACTGGGCGCTTCGTTTATTAAAAAATAGCATTCACTTAGATCTAAGGGAATGTCAAGTGGTATTGATCCTTCGATATTTTGGGGTGCCCTTTCTTGAGCCTGATCGACCCTTTAAAATTTGCTGAAATTCCGCAATGAGAAGGTACCCAGCAAAATGTAACTGTAATGCATTTTTGATTAGCATTTAGAAGTGTTGACTTATTTTTTTTTTTTTTGTTATCATTTAACACGATTTTTGGTTGGAAGACTGAATAGCACTGAGCGCTGATTTAGAATCGGTCATACTAGAATTTGCAAGGTTAATGGGCTAAAGACGGGGTGTAGAGACGAAAAAATGGCAACAAGCCAGCCTGAAATTGAAAATGTTACCAAGATGGACAATTTTTCCCCATTTTAAATAGGTTTTAAAAATGCGCTCCTGTATTTAGATTATCAGCACTGAACCCCCAACCCGTATGTTTTTCAAAAAATTTTTTGTATGTATTTTCTAATGAATATCAATGACATTTTTCAAAAATGAGGGGATTCTTTGTGGACACATTTGCATAAATTTGTATAAAAGGTAGCTTTGGTTTGGTCCCCAAATTTTGGAAATGGTAAAAAGAAGCTTTTTAGCAATTTTTGTTTCGTTTATATTAGAATCATTTGGGGAGGTTAGGGGGAAATGTTTGGGATTGATTTTGTAGATTGTTTCTTCGGGCCCCGTTCACAAAATCTGTTTCTGAATTTAAGGATCTTCATTTGCACAGAGTTTTCCTGTGAAAGATCTTTTTATATAACTTTTGAAGTACATTTTTTCGTAATTCATTCAGAGGCAAAATTCCTATTTACTGTATGTTCCTATGTTAGATGTATGTGTTTTGGAACTCCAAAAGAGCAAGTTTGTAAGCCTTGCAGTAATACTCTGTATTTTTAATTTAATGATGTGGTGTGCTGAAAAAAAAACTTTTTGAGCATAATTAATCAAAAAACGCCAAAATCATAGATAATAAAAATTAAAATATGTGTGTTTGCCCCCCACCTTGTTTTTTTTTAATTTTCAAAAAAGTTCAAACTTTTCCTTGCTTTATTTAAAATATTTCAATATGTACAATCCCAAAAAAGTTTGGAAGTTAAATATGCACCTTAGAATTTTACGTTTTTAAATACTCTAAGCAGTTTCCATCTAAAATAAAGAAGGGTTTCTCTGGGTCTATCCAGCATTTAAGAATAATACCCCCCAGACTGTTCGTATCCGTTCTTTTTTATCTCCCTTTCATCCTTGAAAGGATCCCCAAGCATAGGCTCAAAGATTGCCCCTACTTTTATACGTTTGCATAATGCTTTTGTTTTTCAGCAACTTTTTTCCCTTTTCCCACTTTCGTTTTATTCCCTTTACTATCCTTCGTTTGGGTCTGTGGGGGTGCTGTTTGGGTTTTTTTTGAACCCCTTTGGGGGTGAACACCCAGAATTATGGACTGTGGGTGTGTCTCATTTGACACCAGACACAGACACAATCAGCCGTGTCCCCTGATGGTCCCATCCAGGGGGGCAAAGGCCCAGGAGCGGCAATACAAATAGGGGCTCCTTTGAGAGGGATTGCGAAGGTTTCCCCCAGGCAGTAGTGAAGGGTTTTCATATTTATAATTTTCCCCAAATTTTTTTATTTTAATTTTTTTTTTAAAATTAAATTTTAAATATTTTTTTTTTGGGTGAAAAAAAGATAATGGGAAAAATTGTTAGATTTTTTTTTTTATTTAAAATATATTTTTTTTTTTTTATGGAGACAACCCCGTTTTTTTTTTTAAAAATTGATTTTATTGTTCATGTGGTTTTTTCGTTTAATAGTTTGCCCCTTTAAAGGGTTTTTCTTTTCTTGTTATTTTTCCATAGGCATATATCTCGCAAAGTGTCTAACACTGTATCTTTACAAGGGCCTTGGGAATCTGCCATTAAAATGTTAAGAAAATTGGGGGATTCTGTTTTTGGGGAAAGACCTTTGTTTTTTTTCTTGGATTTGAGTATACAGTTTATTTTTGGGTTTGAATGGTTTGTTTTCAAAAAATGTTTCTACAAAATTTATACGTATTACCATTTTTTCCAATAGTTTTTTTTAACAAGAGTCTTTTATGCATATGGCTCGTATGCTTTCCTTTATATCTAAAATTTTCGAGTTATTCTTTTGGGCGAATTGTTGTTTGACATGTTGGTCATTTGACAAATTGTTTGTGACGGATCTTTTTCCCTTTCCAGTAAAATTTTCAGGAACCGTGCTTCCCGGGAAAGGTTTGTTGTCTGGAAGCCAGTTGGAAAAAGTTTACCTGATGCTGCCACCTGCACACTGTTAAAACCCGGCCCGGGGTGAGTTTGAACCCGGGTTTAGGCATCTTTTGCAGTGTTTGGCAACGCAACAACACAGAAGACCGAAGAGGGCTCCACTTTTTTTGGTGGCAGTCAGTTTTTATAAACCACAACGTTTTTTAAAGCAAACTGAAAAACGTATTCCCGGGGTTGGAGCGACTGAAACTTCCCCAGGCATTGGGGAAGGATTTGTGTAAAAAAGGAAAAATATTTGTTTTTTTCCCGTTTCCTTGACTTGATAGGGGGAGCAAAACAAATGCTGTCGGGAAAAAATAGATAAGTGGTGTTAAAGGAAGTGGTCTTCAGAAAAAAAAAAAATTGTTTATTCGTGACTTAACTAGTTATGAACTTCATGATGAAAAAAGGTGTTTATTACAATGTGCTTTGCGAGAAGAGGGGGGAAAATTTTATGTATGGATAAAAAGTCCCAAGTAGTGAAAGAGACGTAATATAGGTGTTTTCATTCTTTATGTGGATGAGTATTTAATTCATTTGATGGATATTGGGGTAAATTTGTGTTGGTAAACAAAAGTGTTGTGGAAATCTTTCCCTTGCATATATTGAAATAGATGAATCTTTTTGAAAAGAAACCTTTTTAAAAAATTTGGGGATTGTATAAAAAGAAATGAACTTCTTGTCGTGTTTTTCAAAAAAAAAAGAACATTGTGTCGTGACGTTTATGGTTTTATGAAAATAATCTTAATTGTTGGGAATGGAATTGTATTCTGGTTTAATGAAAAGGGGGCTAGGAGGAAATCCTTTCCCCAATTTGGGAAAAATAGTTTTGAAAAAGGGTTTATATGGAAAACCTTTCTGTGTATGTTTGATTCCGGGAAAAAGGGAAGTTGTAGTGTTATGATTCCCGGAAAAGGGAATGTTGTAGTGCGAAGAAAGAATATGCTGATGTTTGCCCCAATTGTTGGAATAGATTGGCTAAAGAATATGAATGTAGTTGATTGTAATGAATAGTAGCCATGATAATCAAGGAGTTAATCAGTTCCCCCAGGTAGAATGCTCCCTGGACTGAGGGGGACTGGCTGCCCTTTAGAGGGTCGGGGGCCCTAGCCCCGTATACCCCCCCTTTTTCTCCGCCTTTTTTCGGCCCTGGATAGGTCGGCTGATGCAATAAAAACCCCCTACCCGCCCTGCGCCTGGGGCCCCACTCCCACTGAGCCCCGTTGGGGGAGACGCCGCTGTGCCAAGCCGAGCGCCGCCCCAGTTTTAACCGCGCCCGTTTTTGCTAGGGCCGTCGCTGCGTTGTTTTGTTGTGAGCACAGTCCTGTGCGGGGACTGTCACCTCGTCGCCGGCAAAACCGCCGGGTGTTTTTGTGATTTTTTTTCTGAGCCCAGTCTGAAGTTCTGTAAATCCTGTTCGGACTTGACTTGCGCTGAGTCGTCATCTTCGTCGTCTTTGTCCTTTCGTCGTCTCGTCCCCCCTTCGTCGTCTCGTGCCTTCATGTTCCCCGTCTTCATCGTTTCGTCGTCGTCGTCGTCGTCGTCTTGCGTCGTTGGACCCAGCAGTGCTAGTTGATAGCTAGTTATATAAGATATATTTTGTGTGTACCCTAATGGTTGGCGTGGACATATTGATGTTATTGCTTTAAATTATTATAGTTTGTCTGATGGCTCGGCAGCATAAGCAAAAAAAAAAAGTGTTGTTCTGTTTGCCTGGCGTCAATGTTCGGTGAGTGTTGTTGTTGTGTGTGTTGTGTGTGTGTGTGTGTGTGTGTGTGTGTGTGTGGTGTGTGTTGTGAATTAGAAAAGTTTGAAAGATCCATAATTTCGAGTGAGAGTCAGACAGCAGACCCTGCAGACCCCACCCATTCTATCCGTAACAGTTTTCTTTTGGTTTGTCGCCTTTTTGAATCAGCTTGATTAATAGGTATAATCTGATGTTTTACTGCAAAAATAAACTAATTTTTTTAATATGATTTTTCATTGTTTACAAGTGTTATGTTAAAGCTATTGGACGATAACATAATATTTGAGCGAGGCTTCCGAGTTTTGAACTGGAACGAAACAGACGTTTTTAAAAATGAAGGTATTTGCCCCTCTTTTAAAAATTTTTCAATACAAAATTGAAGTAAAAGTGTCCCATTTTGGTGCAGGTGGCACAAATTTTTTTTGGAAAGCCCCCAGACCTACCCATTTTTTCTTTTTACCTAGGTTAGAAAGACTTTTTTTTTGGTTTTCACGTTTTTTTAATCAAACATATAGAGATTTACAAAAGGGGCCAAAAAGGGGACATGCGCCAAGTATATGTACATTGGCATCATTTCTGAAATTTCTCTAAACGGGTTAATGCAATGCCCAAAACAGTTTTTCAAGAAAAAAAAAAAAAAAGCAAACAAAAAACGAACAAGTTTACATGGGCAGACATAATTTAGACGACAGAAAAAAAAAACGTGGACTGTGGTGTGTCTCTATTTGACACCAAAGCCAGCAAATCACCTTTTGGGTCCCCCTGATGGTCCGCCCCGGGGACAAAAGGGCCCTAGGAGCAGGCAAATACAAATGATGGGGCCTTCGGGGGGATTGCGATGGTTCCCTCGGGCGGCTGTGAGGGTTTCTCAAATTAAAATATTTTCCCCCCCATTTTTTCATCTTCATTTTTTTCTTTTCTTTTCTAAAGTTCAAATCTTTGCCAACTTACTATAATATGAAAATTTTTTAGCCGCACTTTTTTTCCCCCCCATCTTAATTGTTCAGCAAAAAAAAAAGGGGGAAAAAAAAAAAAAAACCCAAACAAAGAGAGACATCATCTTTTGCGGTTTTAAAACAACTTACTGTTCTCCTCTCCTTCCTCACTCTCTCCATTTCAGAGGGAGGTTGGAAAAAAAGGGAACGGGGCATAGGAAATGTGTATTAGATCAAGATCTTAAAGAAGGTTTTTTAAAGAATATTGGCCTATAGTTTTCCATGCAGCATGAAATGGTTTTTTTGTTGTTGACTTTGGCATTAAACAAATTTCAGAAAATTGGGCTAGGGGGGTTTGTAGGAACGTCTGCAAAAGCCTCATAAACAGCTTCAGTTGCAGGAGGGAAAAAACCAAGCCCCGAAAGCAATGGCAGAAGCGGCAGAGAGGGGTTAAGTGGGTCTGGTCAAGGGAAAAAAAAAGTGAACTTCAAAAGGGTTAATTTCCCCACAAATATCGGGGTTTCCCCGTGGCTCAGTGGTTAAAACGCGATCATTAAGTGGAAAAAGACATGTCCAGAGGGGCATGGGTTGAATCCCACCGGCTCGTCCAAAAAAAAAGGGGCAGCAGGGGGACATCCCGGGTCATGAACCGGGTGTGGCCCAACCCCCCCAGAGGTTTAGGAGATGGGGCCCAAACCTTGCTTTAAGGGGGTTCTCTTCTGAGGACTCTCGCTGCCACGCTCTCCAGAGTTTCTTTCTATGAGCATGGGTAAACCATTGATTCCGGGGAATGGGCCGGGGACGCCCGGGGGAAAGACCAGGGGACACGGGGAAAGACCAAAACCCAAAGGGGCTCGTGGGCGGGCCCCCCCATTTGCCTTAAAACAGTGGACAAAGAATAAAAGGAAAAGATGCTCCCAGGATTCACCAAAAGGGGGGGAGAGAATGATGAATCCCTCGGTCCCTCAACCAATCATGACTGCAAACCAAAACGGACTTTGAACAGGGACCAAATGGAATATCCATGTGTCTGGGGAAAGCGTTTCCTTTACCACCCGTGGCAGGGAAGATCCACGAACAAAAGAGGGATTGTGAAGACTCATCTGATGGCAGCAAACGCACTGCCAAAAAGATTTAAGAGTCGGAAGCCCAAAGGGCCCGGGGTTTTAAACCACAGTGCCAAGGGCCCACGTGTTGGTTCGGTGAGGGAAATTTTCACAGGCCCTCGATGCCCGGCCCTGGAAAACTCAACCTCCACGAGCAAACGAAACTGAAGATTGGGAAACTGGATGCAAAAAAACGTCCAAAGACTCGATGCACTGATAGGAAAAGCACCCTGGAAACAAACCTGCCACATATGGGGACATTTGTATGCCACAGTAGAGGGCGCCCCTATGGAAAAAAACTACCAAAAAAAAACACCCCCCAAAGAAATCCAGACGCCAAAAAAAGATGGACAAATCAGGGGCCAAAAGAAAAACTCAAATGCAAAAAAGACCGCACGCCGCTGAAAAACAAGGCTTTTTAAAAACTGTGGAAAGACGAAAAAAACCCCAAACCCCTCGCAAAGCGGAAAACTGCGAGGAAGAGGGGAACAAAAAGAAGAAGACAAAGAGGCTTTTAGAGCCCCTTCCAGTTTGCCAGAAAAAACTGTTTGAGCAGCCAAAATTGGGACCCTAAGTGTGGCAAAGGAGTTCTTGAGCAGCATCTGAGGAAAAAATACTTGACCCCCAGAGCAAAGCACCCTGGGAATTCAAGGTCTGGGGTGGGCCAAACCCAAACCCTGAGGAAAAGTTCAATGGCAAGCCTCCCGTTGGCGGAAATCAAGAAGGGTCGACAAAGCCAGAGCCAAATCATCACCAGGGCCAAACGGAATACCTTCCCAGCTTTACAAGAAATGTCCCGGGGTGCTGGAGTGCTCCAAACAGGCTGCGCGATCGGCTTGGGAAAACCAGAAGATCAGCGGCCAGGGTGCGGCAGATGGTGTACATAAAAGAGCAAAAAATCAGGCATCAGCCAGTTCAGGCCCAAAATCCTACTGAACGTCGAAGGAAAATCTTCTTCTCTGTATGGGAGCAAGGTGACCAAGTCCTGATGGAAAAAAAGTACTTGGATGTGTCAGTCCAGAAAAAGGGGCATCCCAGCGTGGGTGGCTGTGTGAAAACGCCACAATATCTGGGACCAAACCAAAAACCCGAAAAAGAAAAAAGGGGACCTGGAGTATTTTGGCTTATTTTGGCAAAAGGGTATGGTCTGTGCCCCCTGAGATGATACAGTTGGGTCTTGAGATGTACCCTGTGCCAAAGAACTCCCCGACATGCTCAAGAAGTACTTCAATGGCTTCTCAAAGCGTTCCTACCAAGGGTACACAACAGATGGATCAACTTGAAGTGGGATTTCAATGGGCTTGCAAATTTTCCCCCAATACTGTTTGTGCTGGAATGGAATCCCTCTTGAAAGCAGCAAAAACAACGCGAGACAAACAGCCTTGGCGAGGATCAAAATGCCTCCTCTCCAAGGCCTTTTATGGATGACACTCGGATTTCATCCAGAGAGACGAGAACGCATGTTTCTGGAGAGGCTGGACGACAAGTTTCCTCATCCCGATGGAAAATTCAAGCCAAAGAAAACAGGAGTCTCTCATGAGGAAAGGAAAAGTGGGGGGATCTGTGGTCTTTAGTGTTTCCAACCAGGCCCATTCCAACAGTCACAAAGAACCAGTCAAGAGCCCTTTGGGAAAATGGGGATGATGATACGCTGAAAAACACACAAAGAGCAAAGAAACCAAGCAGATGGCGGAGGAAAAGGTGGAGACCCTTGACCAGTGTGGGGTCCCTGGCAAATACAGGCTGGTGTCTGCAGTTTTATCGATACCAAAAACTGCTTGGCCTCATGATATACGACTCTGCACCAGCATAGTGGAGGCAATGGAAGCCAAAAACAAAAAGTTACAAAGGGAAAAAGGCTTTGGTGTTCCACCCCCGTCTGATGACTAGCGCTGTACTGTCGCCAAAGCAAAACTGAAACTACACTGAAAACCACCTGGGAATACAAAGCGGGAAGATCAACTTCAAAACATGTGGAGGACTCAGGAGACAAAATGGTAGAACAATCAAGCCCCACCCAAGCAGGCAGAAAATGGAAAGTTTAAGAGGCGATGGATTTTGCAAAAAAAAGTTCAAGTCAGAGAAATAAAAGGAACACACAGACCAACAGACAAGGATTGGGGGGGACCAAAAACTGAATGGTGGTCAAAGGCAAAAGGGGAAAAACCAAAAAGGGCATGAGATTCAGGAGGAGAAAAGAAGAAGACCAAAAAAGCTCCAAAAAACGTCCAGCAGAGCCCGCAAGGGGAAAGGACAACGTGGGGAAAAGCACTCCAAAAAAAGTCTCACTTGGAAGACATTGGGACATGGCCCCTCTCCGGACACTTCATTTTAGATCTGCTATGCCTTCGCCCCCCAAAAGCAAACCTGGTGAGTTGGGGGGAAAAAAGACGATCCGCATGCCCCCTCTGCCATGAAAAAAAAAACAAAGGGCATGTCCTAAGCTGTGTAAAATAGCCCTGGCTCAAGGAAATACACATGGGGGCAAAACCAAAGTGCTCAAAGAGTTGTACAAGTACTCTGGGCTAGTACCAACACCCAAAAGGGGAAAATCAGGCCCAAAAAGCACCCCAACATTCTTCACGGCAGGGCAGAAATCAGGGCCAAGAACAACAGTGCCACTGAAACATGCAGGCAGAGTCTGTGGACGGGGGGCAGATGATGGGATGCACTGCAGACCCCCCAAATGGAAAAGTCACCCAGAGTCATCAGCAAGAGTGGCATGAGACCCCGACATATAGTCCCTCTAAATCAACCAAGCAGCTGATCATGATCGAGCTCACGGGTTTCCCTATGAGAACAGAAGGGGGGCAGCTAAAATCTACAACTGAAAAGAGTGATTGGCAAACACCTGAGAAGAGAAGGCTATGGGTCAAAGTCCTCACTGCAGAAATTGGAGCTAGGGGGTTTGTGGGAACTCTGATACAGCCTCATGAAAACACTCTCAGTTGCAGGGGGGGAAAAAAACCGGGCCCCAAAAGCAATTGGGCAGAAGCGGCAGGAGGTTTCAAGCTGGATCTGGTCAAGGGGGAAAAAAAAAAGTGAACTTCATAAGGTTAATTTCCCTACAAATATCGGGTTTGTCCCTGGGGCTCAGGGTTAAAGCGCGAGTCATTAATGGAAAATGGCATGTCCAGGGGGTCTTTTGGTTCGAACCCCAGCCATGGCTCGTAAAAAAAAAAGAAAAGGGGCGCAGAGGGACATCGGAGTCATAAACCCGGGGGGGCCCCCAAACCCCCCCTAGAGTGTCAGGGATAAGGGCCGAAAACATTTGCTTGAAGGGCTTCCTTCTGAGGACCTCTGCTGCCACGCTCTCACGATTTTTTTACAATTCTTTTTAATTTCTATTGCTCAATTGGCTCTGAAAAATTGAAGCATTTGGTCTAGTGTTTCGTTTTTGCCTTTAATTGAATTTAGCTAGCAAATAATGAAATAAAAAACTGTCTCTGTTTTCACACGTTATTTTTTCCAAAAATAACGATATCTGTTATTTTGATGTTAGTTGTGTTTCGGCATTTTTTTCATTTAAATAACTTTTCCCAAATTCTTTCCAAAACGTTTTTAGCGTGGTTTCACATCCATAAAAAGGGTTGGACCGAATCTCTCTCTTCGTTTTCAGAAAAAATTTCAACTTGTCGTGTTTGTTAGCCCATAGCATTTAAGACAATATTTGTACAATAATTTGTGTATGATTCGAATTTGTAGCCTTTAAATTTTATATCTTTGATTTTGGGACATGAGTAAATACTTTATTCCAACGGATTTCAAATTCAGTTTGTTTAGCCATTTGGAGCAGAAATTTGGCTTGCGTCTCTCGAATGAAAATTTATAAAAACCTTTTTCCCCTTTTTATTTTCTTTCAAATAATTTTTAAAAGCCTTGGGGTGTGTTATGATTTATGTTGTGTTTTTATTTTTTTGATACGCGTTTTCCTTATAAATTTTTTTCATTGAAGAAATCCATTATTGATGAGATAAAATCAAGGGGCGTTTTCAACATTAATGCTAAATTTCAAAAGCTCATAAAATTTACCCATTTTGTTTCAGAAAGTGTTTTATTAGGGAAATTTTCCTTTCTCAATTTAAATTTATTTTGCTTGATTACTGCTTTTCCCTTTTTATCATATCATTGTAAAATACGGGTTCAACAAGTAGTTCATTTAATGTCTCGGGTGTACACATAACAAAATTCCTGATAGGCGTAAAGAAAGACATTCTTTAACTTTGAAGTGTTTGGGGGCTTTTAGAAGCGGTTATGAATAGGGTTGTTTTGCTTAGATAGCTTTTCCCCCTCTTGTCCTATGTAATGTGTTTTGTGTGATAAACTCCCCATACAATTTTTTTTTAGCAAATAAAAAAACGAATGCTTCTCTTTTCATAATTTGATGGAAAATTTGTGATGTCAAGTTTAAGGGGGCACTGAGGTAAACAAATTCCAGTTTTCATCGTTTTTTTTTTTCCCCCATACTTATGTAAATCTTTATGGTTTAAAATATCATTTTTTCAAAAGGGAAGACCAGTTTTTCATTTAACTTTTTTTTTTTAAAAAACTTTTTTTTTTGTTTTTTTTTTGTTGTTGCTTTTTCTTCTAAAAGGGTTTTTTTATGGGCCCCCGGGCCCCTTTTACTCGTAAGTATCTCTATTTTTTATTTTCTTCTCTTTTTTTGGCCTCTTCACAAGTTTTTGTTCCCCCACACATTCCCCGTAGCTTTTCTGAGTTCACGGGTTTGATTTTGGGAAATTGACTGGTTGGCTGCAGACAGTAACGCTTTTTTGAATCCGATCATTATTTTTTATAAACATCTTGGGTATTTAAATCGTTGGGGTCTATGCAAAATGTCGTAATAAATGTGTAAATTTTATTCCATTTTGCAAAATTATAGTTCATTTGGAAATTTTTTTTTCAGTCAATCCAGGGTTTTCAGGATTAGGGTTTAAAATTTAGTTATTATGGGTATGTGGTTGCTGTTCACTGTATCATGAGGGGTTTCCCAGAAAAAAGGGCGCTAAGTGGAGTTTTTAAAGGTCAGGTCTATTGCATTTGGTTATCTTTGGATTATGGGAATGCGTGTTTTTACCGTCATTGAAAAGAAAAATGATAAATCATCAATATTCTCAAGAAAACGATCGCTTGATATTACTGGCAGTCTTTTTCCCAAACGGCGAAATGAGCTTTAAAATCGCCAGTTATAAAAAATTTATTTTTATCGGGTTGCAAGGAAGAAACCATTCAGTTTTAAATCTTTTACGTCCTTGTGGCAAGAAAAACAGATAAAATTGTTAATATTATGTTTGGGGGTTTACTTGAACTTTTAACTGCACAGACATGAAAACCGGGTTGTCTGGCGGAAAAAGGACTGAAACCCTGGGGGTGTTTTTCGCCTTCATGAACGTAAATGGCAAAATTGTTTTTTTCCGATGCATCCACGTTTTTTGGGTGTTGGGGGTAGTAATAATTTTTGTTTCGGCAACATATTCCTTCGCACATTTAGGACTGCAAGGCTAGTACACTGTATTTTTCTTCAGCAAAATGTTGAATTAAGCATGACTGGGGGCGATGTATCAACAGCCCACTGGAAAACCTTTAAAAATTTTCCTCGAAATGATCTTGCAAAACCTACAATTGGAAATTTGAACAGGGAAAAGTCGCATAGGTGTGTGTGTGGTGTGTGTGGTGTGTGTGTGTGTGTGTGTGTGTGTGTGTGTGTGTGGTGTGTGTGTGTGTGCTTTGAATTAGAATTTGGGATCTTATCTGTTTTTTTGTAATATGCGTTTTTTGGGGTCTTGCGAGGTAAAGCGCTCTATAAAAAATCCTTTACATTTTCATTCATTGCTAGAAAGAGAGAGGGTGGGGAGAAATTTGACACAAAAAAAAACCTGTAATTTTGGCAGAGAAAAACCTTCTGAGGAGCAACCTTTACCCTTACCCGTCACATGCTTTAAACTGTCCCTCCCTCTGTCTGTCCATCTGTCTGTTTGTCTTCACAACGGGTTACTACTACATGCGTACTACACACACAATGCAAACATTCACACATGCATGCAGCGCGCGCGCGCGCGCACCCACCCACCCCCCACACACACACAGACAAACTTGCATCACACAAAATTTAAAAAGTACACATGCACTGCACCTTACGGATGTTTCTATAGTTCATAATCTTTTGTACCCAGAAACTGTGGGTATCATTTTAGTTCTGAAATTCAAAACTGTCTTTGGTCAAACAAAAATACCAAAAATGTTTTTTTCCTTTCACACCATCTGAAGTTAGTGTTTCTTTTCACCCCGTCCGTATCTGTATCTGTATTTTTTTGGGTCACCAATGTCATAGCTCCTGATTACATTTTTATTACGTTTTTGGGAAATAGTAATTTCTTTCTTTCCTCGAAACTCCCTTTTTCATGATATATGTACGTATGTTTGTTGTGTGTTTGATGTATGTATGCATGTATTCTGTGTGAGAAAGGGATGTTGTATGTATGTTGTATGAAAGTAGTTGTATGATGTATGTGGGTATTTTAGTATGTATGTATTATGTATTGTAATGAATAATATCTGAGTTGTTTATCTTGCATTATGTATCTAGAATGGTTTATGTCGTCTGTCTGTCTGTCGTCTGTATGATGTTGCATGATGATGTATGTATGCTTTTATGTATCATGTATGCATGCATGTAGTATTAGTAGTTTTTAATTATTAAAAAATATATAAATATTATATAGAGAGAGAGAGAGAAGAGAGGAGAGAGATGTTTGTTGTGGTGTATGTATGTATTTATTTATTTGCTCTAAAATTTTTTTAAGGGTCCGTCAAGTCTCACTTTGAATATTGCTAACAGTTTTTTTCACGGGTGTCCTCCGTTGCTCTGCCCTACAGTCCCAAATTCAACAAAGGGGTTTAGGGCCGAGTTAGTGGTAGCTGAAAAACCCCCAAATTACCTGAACCGTCTAGCTCAGACGTGCCTTCAGTATTGACCAAGGGCCAGACCCAAAAAAAAAACCAACAGACAGCCTCCCTGATGGCTACTTTTCTCATCAGATGGACGGCCTGTCCACTGTCTTTTGGGTGGGTCCAGTGTAATTTGTACGCGGTGTAGTTGTTGAGGGCAAAATTGACCACTTTGATTATCCACAGGGTAAAATTGATGGGCTCGGGAACTTTGAACCCCCTGAGCTTCTGATTAGATTGGGACGACTGAAATAATGCCAGACGACAAAGTCCCCGACTGACCCGCGATGCCCAGTTTTGAAAATCCAGGAAGAAAAAATAAAGAGATACGTATTCCAGCAAACCAAACTGCGGTTCAGTAACATTTCCTGAATTTTTGTGGAATGTGCAAGGTATTTGAAAACATGTAAAAAAAACAAAACCCAAAGTGATGAAAAGATCTTAAAATGAACCTAAAAGGAAACAAGGAAAAAAGCCACTCCTTTGAAAGGCCACTTCTGGTCCATTCTTTTAAAAAGTGGATGAAATTTCTCTAAAATATTTGTTTGCTACTAAGACAGTCCCCAACATTACTTCCCATACATATATCAGCAAGATAAAAATGGCCAAGCAGTTTTAAGAACTTACTTCCAAACATTTTTCTGAATTTCTAACTGAGATCACGACAAAACGCATTCCCGCCACAGCTGCTACACTATCACCAGAGACAACTGAATGCAGTTCAGATGGAACCAATGTTTGACGGAAGGGGTACTGCGGGAGTTGCTAAGCGTTTACATGACCTGTTCTTTGAAAATGAATATTACACAGCATCCTTTAAAATCTGATGAAAAGAGATTTTTAGGTGGCGTTTTTGAAAACAAAATCCAAAGGAAAGAAAAGTTTTTGGGATTCCATTCATATCCAGTTCAGTCAGTTTGGGATTTTTTTAAACCCTTTTATCCCCAATTTTTCAAGGGCAGAAAAAGATAAATTCGCTGTTTTAAATCGGGTAAATAGGGATGCTTTTTCACTACTAAAAATCCTAAGATGGTCCCTGATACGTCCATTTTTCTCAGTGTGTAATGTTGGGGTTTTAAAGGTTGATTTGTCATTGTCTTCAGGGGGGTTTTTGAAAGATTTAATTTTTAAATTTTGGGGAGCTGAACAAAAAAAAAGTTATTCCCGAGTCTTCAAGCGATTGTTTGGGGAGATCTAAAAAACTGCAAGCTGCCAAGCTCCCATCAAAAGTTGTGATGGAACAATGTGACAGACTCAGGGGTATGAGATACACAGTTTTGTGAAACTCCAGAGACATGTTTTACCGTGTGCATCCACGTACCGTATATTAAGGGAAGGGGGGGGGGGACAAAAGGGGGGGCTGCACAAAGAAATTAGCCCCGACACACACAAAACCTTTAGGACAAGTCCTGTCACACATCAGTTTTCGTCCCGCTTTGGACATGACCCCCGCCATCCCACAGATGATCTTCAGAACACAGACTTTGGATTCTCTAATGGTAGAGGTAAGGGAAAGCAACTTTCTACAGTTTTGTTCGTCTTCACCATTTCCACAGTCATTATATCATTGCATCGAGTATAGACAGGGGGGCAGTACAGCCACTTGGTTGTGCCTGTAATGAGTATCGGGGCAAGGCTCCTCCACGTTCATCACCCGGAAGTGAAGTACCATACATCTAAGTGATGGAAATCTTCCTGCCCGGAAGTAGTTCGAAAGCAATTGTCCAATCAAAGTCCTTCAAACAATCGACTTTATCAGAATCGTCCAGACCAAACTGATTTTTGATTGCAAAAGGGGGACCGCGAAAGCATTTAGCGTTAGACACAGGAAACCATGACGGGGCAAAAAAGAAAAACGAAAGACTCCCCATGTTTTTTGGACAGTCCTTTGAAGGCACCAGGAAAATATATGGGGTGGTTTAATGCTTCCATGCATGCAAACATGACATGTATGTCTGCAATAGCTATCCCCTTTAAAAAGTGGTGGTAGTTCTGCC
>JAMYXO010004685.1:0-16944 GCA_033310375.1 Conus canariensis | reverse complement strand
AAAATTGGGGGGGTGCACCCCTTTTTGGATTTTGGGGGACCCCCCCAAAAAAAACGAAAGGGGGATATATGGGGGGGGAGGTGGGGGTTTGAGGGAGGGAAAAAGGGGTTTTGAAAAAAGGGGGGGATTTTTTACTTTAGGGGGGCCAAAACCCAAAAAGGGGGGCCCCCTTTTTGCATTTTGGCCCCCAAACCCCCTTCCCTTTAAATTTTTGGGGGTTTTTGGAAAGGGGGGGGGTTTTAAAATTTGGGGAAAGGGGACTTTTTGGCAGGGGGCGGAAAAAAAAAAAAGGGGGAAAATTTTTTAAAAAACCAAAGGGGGGGAAAAATTTTTGGAAAACTTTTAAAAAAATGGCTTTTTTGGGAAAACCCCCCGGGAGGGGGAAAAAAAAAACTTTGTTTTTTTTAAAAAATTTTTTTGGGAAAAAAGGGGTTTTACGGGTTTAAAACCAAAAGGGGGAAAATGCACAAAAAAAAAAAACCCAGGGTTGGCAAAATTTTTTTTTTTTGGTTTTGGGGGTTGGGTTTTTTTTTAAAGTTGTTCTTTTTTTTTATTTTTTTTCGGGAAATTTACAAAGGGGGGGGGAAAAAGAAAAGGGGAAAAGGGGGAAAAAAAATTTAAAAAGGCCCAAAATTTTTTCTTTGGGCCCCCCCAAAATTTACCCCCAAAGGCGGGCCCGGGGGGAAAAGGGGTTTTTCCCTTTAAAACAAAAAAAAAAAATGTTGGGAGGTTTTTTTTCCCACTTTTAAAAAAAGGGGACCCCATTTTTTTAAACTTTTTTTATGGTCCCAAAAAGGGGGGTTTAGGAATTAAAAAATTTTTGAAAAACATTTTGTTTTTTGGGTTTTTCTTTTTTCCCCAAAAACTTTTCCCGGGCTTTAACTGTGACTAGCGGGCTGAAAAAAGGGACAAAAGTGACAATGGGAAAAAAAAATTTTTATTTAAACCCAAAAAAAAACGGGGGGAATTTTTTCCCAAAAAAAAAGTTTTTAAAATTTTTCCCCATGGGAAAAGGAAAATTTAAAAAATTAGGGCATACTGAACAATTCTCAAAAAAAAAACATTTTATGTCGGGCTGCCCAGGACAAAAAATTTTAAAAACTTTTTTTCCTTTGTTATAAACAACCCAAAAAAAAGGGGGGGGGGGGAACCGGGGGGCCCCTTTTAAAAAAGGCCTTTTTGGGCTTTGTTTAAAATCCGTTTTTTTCTTTTGAAAGGGGCCCGCCCAAAAATTTTTTGTTTCGTCCCAAATTTTTTTTTAAAAACCAAACAACAAAAAAAAAAAAAAAAACCTTTGTTCCCCAAAAAAAAACGGGGGGGATTTTCCAAAAAAAAATTTTTCAAAAGGGGAAAAAAATTTCCTTTTTTCTAAAAAACAATTTTTTTGTTTTAACATTTTTCCTTTAGTTTTTTGGCCAAAGGGGGGCACTGAAAACCTTTTCCCTTTCAAAAAATTTTACACATTGGGGGGGCTTTCCCCAAAAAAACCCTTGGTTTTTTTCCCCTTTTCCCTTTTTACGGGTTTGTAAAGCCCCCCCCCCCCTTTTCCTGCCGGGGAAAAAAAAACCCAAAAATTTAAAGGGGTTTTGCCTTTTTTGGGTTTTGCACCCCCCCCAGGGGGGCCCCAAAAAGGCCCCAAAAATTTTATCAGGGGTTTGGGCCCTTTTTTTTCCAGGGGAAAAAAACTTTTTCCCAAACCGCAGTAATTTGCGGGTTTTTTTGGGGTTTTCTCGAAAAAAAAAAGGGTTTTTTTTCCCAATTTGCGGGGGGAACCGGGAAAATTTTAAAAAAACCCTTTTTTGGGGATTTTTGCTTTTGGAGGGTTTGGGTTTTAAATGGGTTTGGGCCTTGAAAAAAAACCCCCCAAAAACCCCCCCCCGGGCCAAACCCCCGGGGAAAATTTTCCCCCAAAAAATGCACCCCCTCAGCTAGGGCGTTTTTGGGCTTTTTGCTAAAACGGTTTTTAATTGCCCCCCCAACTTTTTTCCCTGGGGTTCGGATAGGGGTTTTCATGGGGGGGGTTTGGGGGTTGGGGACAGGGCCCAAAGGGCTGGGGGAATTTCACCCCCCCAAAATTTGGGGTGGGGAGGGGGGGTTTTGGGTTTGGAGGGTTTTTTTTTTCCTTTGGTTTAAATTTTTACTTTTGGTGGGGGCACGTGGGGGGACGTTTTTTGTTTTTCCCAAAACTTTTTTTTCTTTTTTTGATTTTTTTGAAGGGGGTTTTCCCCTTAAAATTTTGTGGCTTTTCCCCAAAACTTTTTCCGGGGGCCCCCCCCTTTTTTCTTTTAAATAGAAAAATTTTTTTTAGTTTGATGGGGGAAACCAATTTGAAAAGGGAGGGGAACCCAATTTGCTTTTTTAAAAAAACCTTTTTTGTTTTTTAATTTGTTTGGGAAAACCCGGCATTCTGGGGGGGCCCTGGTTTTGGGGAGGTTTTCCCTTTTTAAAATGGGGTTTTTTTTTCCCAGGGCCCCCCTGGGGAAAAAAAATTTCCATTTTTTGGGGAAGAATGTTTTGTTAGGTTTTTCCCCCTTTTTCCTTTTCCTTTCTGTTTTCGGGGGGCATTTGGGAAAACCCCAAAGGGAAAAAAAAATTGGGTTAAAATTTTTTTAAATTTCATTAGTTTTGGGTTTTTTTTTTTTTGGGCCTGGTGGTTTTTTGGTTTCCTAAATTTTTGGCGGAAGGGTTTTTAAACCAAAGGGACTTTGTTCCCCCAAACCCCTTTCCCCGGGTTTTGGGGTTTCCGGGGGCCCTGCCCCCAGTGGGCTCCCCTGCCCCCCTTCCGGGCCCCAGGGGGGAAAAATTTCCTTTGGGGGTTGTTTCCCTTTCTTAAGGGGGGGGCCCCCCTTTCCCCCCAACCAAACTTTCCAAGGGGGGCCCCCTTTTTTTCCCCCAAAGTGTGTCAGGGGGGGATTTTTTTACTTTTTTAAAAAAGGGGGGGGGAAATTTCAACCCCCAGGGGGCCCTTTTTGGGGAAATTTGGGCCGGGGGGGAAAAGGGAAAAAAAATGGGGCCCCCCCCCAAAAACCCCCCCCCCCCCCCCCCCCCCCCCCCCCCCCCCCCCACCCCCCCCCCCCCCCCCCCCCTCCCAATTTCAAAAAAAAGCCTAAAAAGTTGTTTTGGGGGCCCCAGCCGTATAAAAAAAAAAAAAAAAAAAAATTTAACTTTCCTGCAAAAAAAAACGTGTTGAAAAAAAAATGATTTTTTTTTTGATCAGCCGGGGGGAGTTTTGTTTTTAAGTTCGCTTTTGCGGGGGGGAAAAGTCGGAAAACAGCAGGAAAAAGCCCAGATTTTTTTTAAATTTTTAAAAAAAAAAAAAAGGGGGAAAACATTTCCAAAAACCCAAAAAAAAAAAAAAAAAAAAATTTAAAAAAAAAACTCAGGGCATGGTTTAAGTGTTTTGATTTTCCCGGGGGCATGCCATGGAGGGGGGGAAAAAGGGGGGGGCCAAAAATTAAATTCTTGTAATTTTTTTTTTTTGGTTGTTGGGTTGCAAAAGTTTAATCATAAAAAAAAAAAAAAATTTAAACAAAAAAAGTTTTTTAAAAAGTTTTTTCTGTAAAAACCACTACTTTAAAAAGTGTATTTTTTTTTTTAAAAAAGACACCTTTTTTTTTCGGAAAAAATATCCCATAAAAACGGGGGGACTTTTTCATTTTGGGGGAAAAAGGGGGGGAATTGTTTTTATTTTTTTTTCCCAAGTTGGGTATTCAGTTTTTTTTTTTGGGGTTCCTCGCTGTTTTTTTTTTTTTTGGCATTTTAAAAAAAGCCTTTTAGGGGACTCCTTGTTTATTTTTAAAAAGTATTTTTTTTTTCTTTTTTTTTTTTCCATGTTTTTTGTTATAATATAAAACATTGTTTTAAAATGTTTTTTTGTTTGGAAAAGGGGGTTGGGGGTTTTTGCTTTTTCAAAAAAAAAAATTTCTTTTGGCCCCCCCAAAAAATGTTCATGGTTGAGTTAATGTGTTTGTTTTTTTTCCCCTCTGATGAAAGACATAACCTTTTTTTTCTGAAAAAAATCCCCTTTGGGGGACGGGGACCTTCTTTTATTTGGAGAAAGGGGGGATTTTTTTTACTTTTTTTAACCAAAGTTGTAGTTTTGTTTTTCATGTGTTCCTGAGGGTTTTTTTTTATGGCGTTTTTCCCCGGGGGGGTCCTTCGGGGGGGACTCCTTTTTATGTTTAAAATGTTCTTTTTCTTCTGTCATGTTTTATAAAAAATTTTAAAAAATGTTTTTAATGTTTTTTTTGTTTTGGGAAGGGGGATGGCTTGGCTTTTTTCCAAACAATAAAATTTCTTTGCACCCCCAAAAAAATTTTTTTAAAGGTTGAGTTTAAAATGTGTTTTTTTTTTTTCCCTTTCTGATAAAAAAGTATGCCCAAAGGGGGGGGGAACTTTTGTTTTTTCGTTTTTAAAAAAATGTGTAAAAAAAGGGGGGGGGGCTTTGATGGACAAAAAAGGCTTTTAAATTTTTTTTTTTCCCCATTTGCCCAGAAAAAAAACCCAGTATTATATAAAAAAAAACTGGTCTTTTGAAAAAAAGCATTAAAAAAAAAAAATTTTTTTTTTCTGGCGGTCCCCAAAAAATTAAAAAAACAGCAAGTAAAAAAATTGAACTCGAACAAAAAAGCTAAGGGGGAAATTTTCGTTATTTTTTTTCGTTTGTTTCTAAACCGGGGGGAAAGGACAAAGAAGTGGGAAAAAACGGTTGTGTTTTTGTCTTGTAAAATGTTTGGGTCACGTTTTTTTTGGGCGGTTTGCAGCATTTATTTTAAGAATTTTTTTTAGATTTGGGGCCCTTTTGAAAGTCGTCTCATTTTTTGCAAAAAAATAAAAAAATTTAAAATTTTTCCGGGTTTATCTGTTCTGAAAAAAAACTTCTTAAAAACAGCCTCCAACAAATTTTTCGGGGAATGGGGGTTTATGCCCAGATTTGGGGACAGGGGGGTGCGGAAAAAAAAAAAAAAAATTGTTGCGTAGGGCCCCCCCACCTTTTCAAAAAAAAAAAAAAAAAGTTTTTAAATGGGTTAAATGGAAAAATGGAAGGTCTTGTTTAAAAGTTTATCCACGTACTGTTCAAAAAAAACTGAGCTAATTTGGGAAAAAAATTTCACCTTTTTTCATTCTAAACTTTTTTTCCCCATTTTTTGGGGGACAAAAAGATTTTTTTTTTTTTGGAAATTGTCAAAAAAAAAGGATTTTGTTTTGCTTTGCCTTTTTTAAAATTCTGGGGATTATTAAAGGGGACTTGGGGGGGTCGGCTAAAAAAAAAAGTAGGAAAACTTTAAAAAAGGGGGGGAAATTCTGATTTGAATTTGGATTTATTCATTTTTAAAAAAATTTTTAACTTTCCCCACTGCAGTTTTTTTTAAAATACAGGCTTTTTTTTTTTTAATTTTTTTCTGGTGTGGAATAAAAAAAATTTTTTCGTTAAAAAAAACGGGCTTTTTCACCCCCCAAAAAAAAAAAAAAAAATTCTTTAAAAAAGTTTTGGGGCAAAAATCAGCAGTGGGGGAAAGGGGGGCAAAGGTTTTAATTTTGGGTTTTTTTTTGGTTAAATTTTTTGCTTCTCGGGGGAAAAAAAAAATTAAACATTTAATTTTTTTCATGAAATTTGTTGCACTTTTTTAAGGGAAAAACATGTAAAAAAAGGGGAAATTTTGTTCTCCCCAAAAATTTTCAAGGTTTGTTTTTTAATGGTTGTTTTCAGAAAAAAAAACAAAAATTTTTTTTTTTTTTTTTTACTGGCGGGGAAATTTACTTAAAATTTTACTAGCCCCCCCACACAGAAAATTCCAAAGCACAGAAAAAAGGGGAAATTTTCCCCCCTTTTTTCTGATGGCCCCCACTTTTGGGTGGTTTTTTCGTATTTTTTTTACAATACCAGCCAATTTTTTTAAAGTTTCTGTGGTTTTTTAAAAAACAAGTACTAAAAAAAAAAAAAATTTTAAAAAGGGCAAAAAAAAAACGCTGGTGTAAAAAAAAAAAAGTTTTATTTTTGGAGAAAATGATTTTTCAAAAGTTTTCGGGGGCTTTTTCCCCCATTACAGGGGGGTCTTTTTAAAAAAAAAAAAAAAAAAAAATTTCTTTTTTCTTTTAATTCCAAAATTTTTTTTTTTCCAATTTTTTCCTTATGGAAAAAAAACCCCCCCATCTATATTTATCTGTATCCAAAACCTTGTGAAAGGGGAAATCGAAGGGGGGGGGACAGCAAACCCTTTCGGGGGGAAAATTGTTTTATTTTTTTGTAGTTGGTTGTTTTTGTTTTTGGGGTTGAATGGACCGGGCCATGTGAGAAAAGTTTCATCAAAAGGTTGGGGCCCACTCATGCGCAAGAATTTGTGGAGAATTTTAGGTTTCCTAAAAAAAATCAAGGAAAAAATTTTTTGTAAAAAAAAAAAACAGTCAAAAAAAAAGGGGAGGAAAAAAAAAAAAAAAGGGGGGGGGACCACTGAAACATGTTTTCATTTTTTTCGGGGTTTCTTTAAAAATAACTGTTATACACTTTAAAAAGGGAAAAAAACCCCCAAAAAAAAAAAAAAAACTGGGGTTGTTTTCTTTTCGTTTTTGCCCCACCGGGTTTTTTCCGGGTTTACTTTATTTTTTAGAATTTGTTAGCCGGGCTTGCAAAAAATTTCCGAAAAAAACGGTAAAAAAAAAAAAACCCCCCCCCCTTTTTCCCCTTTCCCTTTCTTTTAATTTTCCCCCCCCTTTGGGCCTCCCCACACAAGGGGGCACCCCCCCAAACACCCCAACCAAAACCCACCAAGCAATATTCAATTCAAATTTTCTGGAAATAAGGGGGGAAAAAACAAAAATTTAATTTACAGTTCTTTCTCCTGAAAAAACAAAGACTTTAAAAAAAAATTTTTTTTGCATCTGAAAAAAAGAAACGGGGAAAAATTAAGGGGGACAGAAAAAAAAAGGGGGCATCTACATGATAAGGGATAAAATTTTAAAAATGTGGACAAAATTTAAAAAAGAGTTTTTTTAAACCCCCCAACAAAATGCCCCCACCCCCACAACCAAAAATCAGTGCTTTTCGAAACGCCCCCCCACCAACCCCCAAACTTTTTTTTTTTTTAATGGGCAGGTTTTGGCTGTGGGTGGCAGCTGCCATCCTTTTGGGGGGGGGGGAAAAAATGCCCAAAAAGTTTTTCAAAAGGGGGGGGTGGTTACTTGTTTTTTCCCACCAAAAAAGGGGATTTTAAATCGTTTTTTCCCAAAACCCATCGGGGGAACCAAAAATTTTTGAAAAAGGTTTTTAAAAGCTTTTGGGCTTACCTTTTCCGCAAAAAATTTTCCCCAAACCAGGCAAAAATTTAGGCCCGTATTTATTTCGCTGAAAAAAACATAAGGCGCGTTCCCTTTTCTCTTTTTTCCCCCTTTTTGATCCCTTCCCCAAAAGTCCCTCTAATAGTCCAGTACCGGGGGGAAAATTGCGGGGAAAAAATTTTTGGGGGACTTTTTCGGTGTCCGTAGGCAGCCATTTTTTTTTTGGGGGGCCCCCGGAAGGTCGTTTTTGGCAATCTTTAAGGGGGCCCAAGGTTAGGGGAGACTTTGGGCATATCTTTAAAAATGGGGGGGGTTAAAGGGGGGTCCTTCCCCTTTAAAATTGGGGCCATGTTTTGGGTTGTTAAAAAAAGGTATGATCGAGGGTTTTTCGATTTTACGTTTTTATTTTTTTTTCTTCGGGAAAAAAAAATAAAATATTGAAAAGATTTTTTGGAAACCTAGTATGGGGCCCCATCCGGGAAACCCCTTGACTCCCCCAAAAATCTTGAACCTCTCTAAAACCCCAGGGTTTTTCCGAGGCTGGATACTTTTTACCAAAAAAAACCCCCCAAGTTTTCCCGGGGACCAAAACCAAAAAAAGGTTTTCCTCCTGTTTCCCTTTTAAAAAAAAACCGGGGGGAAAAGGGAAATTTTGGGGCCATGGGGGGAATTTTTGGGGGGATTTTCCCCCCAAGGCCTTTGAACACTTTTTTCCCCCCATGACCGGGGACTACCCCAAAAGTTTTTCCAAGCTATGGGGCCATCCCCCCCTGGGCCCCAAATCCATTCCTGGTAAAAAGTGTTTCCCTTACGGGAAACCCCCCACCATGAAAATTTTTGGGGTTTGAGGGCACCTCATAAAAATCCTTTTTGGGGGACGTGGAAATTTTGGGGGGTCCCGCGGGGGGCCACCTTTGTTGGGGCCCCCCACTCTTGTTTCTGTCCCCCATTTTTTCAAGGGGCCCTCCCGGGGGGGGCAGTCAAAAACCCCCCAAAGGGCTCCTCTTCGCAATGATTTTGGGCCTCATTTTACAGGGAGTTTTCAACAAAACTTCAAGGAACCACCTCCCCCTCCAAGGGGGGGCCTGGGGGGGTTTGGGGAAAAAAATGGGGGGGGCGGGAGCGGGGGGGGGGGCATGGCTTTTTTCAACGCCCGGGGAAATGCTTTTGTCGGGGAGCCTGGGGGGAAAAAACCCGAAAACCTCCTTTTTCTTCTATCCCTGGGAAAAGCACAATTCTAAAAAAAACAAGTTTCCCCCCCAACCCCCCCTACTTGGGTTTTTAAAATTTCTGCAGTTTTTTTTTGGGGTAAAAAAAAACCCCAAAAATTTTAATTTACATCCCCCAAGGGAAAAAGCCAAATTTTTTTCCCCCCGGCTTCCTACCCCCCGAAAAACCTTCGGGGGGGGGCCCCAATTTTGCCCCACCAGCCTGCAAAAAAAAGGGGGAAAAGGGCCCCTTTTCCTGGGGGCCCCTTGGGGCGGGGGCCCCCCTTTTTAGGGGAAAAAAAAATTTTTTTGGGGGGGGGGGACCCTATGGGGGAAAAAACGGGGGAAATAGACCAAGCTGGAAGCGCCCACAGGGGGAATGGGAGTCGCTTCTTTTGAAAAAAAGGATTAAAATTTTTAGAACCCACCTGGTTTTCGGTAAACGGGCCCTCCTGGGGGGGAAAAAATGAAGCTCCCTTTTCCCTACAGGGAACGGACGCAAAGGGCCTGCGGCGGGGACCTTCTTTTACCAAGGGGGGGGTTGGGGGAGGCGGGTTTGCACCCCAACCCCCTTTCCTGGAGCCAGTTCCTTGGGGGCCCTAAAAACAAAAACCCGCCGGACGCATTCCCCCCGTCCCCCCAAAAGGGGGGGGCGGGAAAACTTTTTTTAGTAAAAAAAACCCCAGTGGAGAAAATACACCCCCAAAACAAGGGGGCGGTGTTTAACAAAATTTTTCCAAAAAACTTTGCCACGGGGGGGCAGTAAAAAACAATCATTCTTTCCCAAAAAAACTATTTCGGGGGGAAAAACCAATTTTTACCGTGCACTTGGTGTTACTGAGGCCTTTAAAAAGCAGGGGGGTGGGCCAAAAAAGGGGCCAAAACGCCACAAAAATTTTTTTTTTTTTCGCTGTTGCACCCCCCCGTTGCGGGGGGGGCGCCAGTTTCCCCTGGATGCGGGGGAAAAAACGAAATTTCCGGGGACAGATAACAGATACAGTACTCACTTCTATTCCGGTTTTTGGGGGGTTCTTTTGCAAGTACCCAAAAAATCGGGGGGGACTTTCCCCACGGGGGGTTTCCCGGGACCCACAGTAGGGGAAAAAGGGGACGGGAGTCGGGGGGGATTCCGCTAGGGGGGGACGTTTTTTAAAATGGCCAAAGGGGGATTTCCCGTGTTTGAAAGGGGGAAGGGTCCCAAAAAAAGATTTCGCTATGAGGGGACTTTTAAAATTTCAACTATTTTCCGGCGTTTAAGGGGGGGTTTTGCTCCCAGTTACGGAGGTAAGTTCCAACGAAAGGGGAATCGGGAATGTAAAAAAATTTTCATTAAAAAGTGTTATGGAATTTTCAGCCGTCCCCATTTTTAAAAAACCTTAGGCTCCTTTTTACAGTACCACCCCCCTCCCGCCATTTTCGGGGGGGAACCCGTTTTTTTCTGTTTTTTTCCCCCAGGGGTTTTTCCGACCTTTAAAATTTTTTTACGGGTTTGGGGGGGGGGGCCATTTTATTTTTACATGAAACACCCCCATACGCAGGGGAACGGGATAGTATTTTGATATACACATCCCCACTTTACTTAAAAATTCTTTTTAAACCCCCCCCAACCAAACACCCCCAAACCCCCACACCCACCACACACCAACCCCCAACAAAAAAATTCCCTTTTGTATGTAAATAACCCCTTTAAAAAATGTTATGTGAATTAAAACTTTTTTTCCTTCATTTTGGTTTGTTTCTATCGATAATTTTTGGGCCTTTTTTTCCTTTGAAAGGAGTTTTTTCAGCTACTGCATCTTTCCACATAATTTCTTTTCCCCTGCTGTAGAAAAATTCTTTTCAATTGCTTTTTTCCCACTTTCAGCCCCCCCCCCCCCCCCCCCTCCCCCCCCCCCCACCCCCCCCCCCCCCCCTTTTTTTTTTTTTTAACTTTCCTCATTTTAAATTTCCCCCACTCCCTCCACTTTTTTTTTTTAAGTTCCCAAAAGGGGGGGACTTTTTAAAAAAATTCGGGGGGGTTTTTTTTTACAATATATTGCAGTAAAAATTTTTTCTGGCTTTTTTTTTTTAAAAAAAAAACTGATCTGGGGACGTGCCGTACATCAGATTCAAAAGGCGGGCCGGGGATCTAAGTTTCATTATTTTTCTTTACTCCCCCCAGGGCATTTTTATAAAACTTTTTTTTACAGACTTTTTACCACACCTGCTTTTATATCTTAAAAATGCCCCCACTAAAGTCCCAAACCCTGTGCCCCAAAAATTTTAACTGATAAATTAAATTTTTCACTTTACTAAAGCATATTATGGTTTTTTTGAAAGCGGAAAAACTTAAAAAATTTTTTGCAGGGGTGCCGGGGGATGTTCAGCAAGTTTCCTGAAAAAAAAAAAAAAAAAAAAAAAATATTGTTTCACTGGAGCCCCAAAAAAGTTGTTTTTTGTGGGGGGACGGGGGGGGGGCATTTTTTCTTGTTTAAAAAAAATTTTTCGAAAAAAAACAAAAAGTTTTTTGTTGGAAAAAACAGAAAAACAGCAGGGGAAAAAAAAAAAAACAAAACTTTTGCAACATTTTTCAGTGGGGGGGCAGGGAGGGGGGGGACGGGGGGACTGAACTGCCCGGGGACGTAACAAGGGTATGTTTCGGTTTGGGGGGGCCAAAAACACTCAAAAAAAAAAACCCAAAAACTATCTTTTCCCAAACCAAAAAAAAAACCATACACGGGAAAAAATGGAAAAAAAACCCCCAAAAAAAAAGTTTTCAAAACCCAACCCATTCCCACCAAAAAACCTTACCTTTTTTTTTTACGGTCCTTTGTTTGGGGGGCTTCTCTTGTTCCTGGAAAAAAAATCGGTGGTCCTTTTGCGTTTGAGGTTTGGGCACTTGCAAAGGGGGGGGAAATAAAACCCAGGAGTGTTTTTTAATAAAAATTTTTTCGTTTTTAAAATTTGTTGGGGCACGGGTTTCCTCTTTCGGGCTTTTTTCTTTCGGCCCCCCAAATTTTTTTCCAGCTTTCCCAAAACTTTTACCTTCCAAGTGGGGGTTGGTCTTGGAAAATTTTTGCTTTTTTCAAGGGGACGGAACCCCGAAAAAATTTTTTTTGCCTGATAAAACGCCCCCCGAAAAAACAAATTTTTTTCCCCCCTTTGGTGGTGAAAAAAAATTTTTCCCCGAAAATTTGGGGGGCCTTAAAAAACGGGGGCTGGGGGGGGGGGGGGCACCTAAAAAAAAGGCATGAAAACGCTTACTCTTTGTTTAAATTTTTTCCTGATGAAATTCCGCACCCGGCCCCCATCTTACTTAAAAGGGCCGAAAAAACAAAAGAGGGGGGGGATTGGCTTTTTTTTAGGGTAAAATTTCAATCGGGGGAAAAACCCCCCCTTTTATCGAAATCGAGGCTCTCTTTCCTGTTTTCAGCCTCTCGCTTTCCCGTCGCCGGGGGAAAAAATGTTTTGCTCTCATTGCAAGAGGGAAGGGGGGGGGGGGACTGTTTTCCGGGGCGGGGGTTTTCGCTTTTCGGACCACTTACCAAAAAACCTTTGTATTTGGTAAAAAATAGATTTTAAAAAAAAAGGGGGTGGGGGAAACCCCTTTTTAAAAAAAAATTCATTTTTTGCCCCTCGGGTTTCTGATTTTGTTTTCGCCGGGGGGCCTTTTCTTTTTTCGCCCGGCAAAAAACACCTTTTCCCACCGAAAAAACACTTGGGGGAAATAAAAAGGTTCGGGGTTTTAAAAAGAAAAGGGGAAGGAAGGGGGGAAAATTTTTTCAGTAAGATTTTTGGTTTTTTGTGGGGTTTTGGGGGGGTGTGTTTTTGGTGTTGTGGTTGGGGGTTTTTGGGGTTTTCCCCATTTTCCCGTGGTCAAATTGGGGTTCCCCACTTGCTCCAGGGACAAAAAAAAAGGCCTTTTACAAAGGGCCGAAAAACTTTTCGGGGAAAAAATTTTGTAGGGTATTTTTTTCATTAAGGGTCAAGGGGGATGGCCCGAATTTTTTTTATTTATTATTTTATTTTGCCGTTACAAAAGGGGGCCCAAAAAAACTTTTTTTCCTTCTTTTTGGGGGAATATCTCAGAAATTTCTTGAACCGAATTCCTCTAAAAAAATTTTGTAGGGCATGTTCTTTATGGGTCCCCGGATGTTTTGGGCCCGATTTTTGTTTTTTTACCTTTTTTGCCGTTCTAACGGGGGCTTAAAAAAAAAGGGGGCCAAAAAGGGGTTTTTCTTCTTTAGGGGATATCTTAGGGGGGAGTACTTGGGCTGATCTTTCTAAAAATTTTGGGGGGGTTTTCTTATGGGTCCGAAATCATCCCCCCCAATTTTTTTCTTTTTTTTACCGTTAGTCCGTTTTTTTAAAGGGGTTTTAAAAAAAGGGGCCCCAAAAAAGGGGTTTTTTCTTTTTTTTTGGGAATATTCAAAAAAATTTTTTTTTTGGGCCCGCTTTTTTCTGAAAAAAATTTTTGGGGGTATTTTTTTTCATTATGAGTCCAAACGGATTTCATCCCCTCGTTTTGGGTGTTTTTTTTTTTACTGGTTTTTTTTAAAGCCGTTACTAAGGCCATATGGGGCCCCCCTTTAAACGGTTTTTCCCTTCTTTATGGGAAATTTTTTCAAAAAAAGTATTTTGGCTGATTCTTTCTAAAAAAAGTGTAGGTTTTTTTAGGGGGCCCCAGGGGGGTTTCGGGGGCCCCGATGTGTTTTTTTTTAACTTTTTTAAGCCTTTTTACAAAAACGGGGCCCCTTTTAGGGGGCCCAAAAAAAAGGGGGGTTTTTCCTTTTTTTTAGGGGGAATATCCCCCCCCGGGGAAAAAGTACCGGGGGGCCGTTCTTTCGGGAAAAAATTTTAGGTTGTTCTTAATGGGGTCATGGGGGGGGAACGCCCCTGATGTGTTTCCTTTTTTTTCCCCGTTTTTTTAGCCCTTACAAAAACGCCTAAACGGTTTCTAAACGGTTTTTTTTTTCTTTAGGGGGGAATATCTTGGGGAGAGTATTTGGGGGCCGATCTTTTTGGGAAAAATTTTTGAAGGTTTTATGTTTTTTTTATGGGTCCGGTTTTCTGCCCAATGTGTTTTTTTTTACCTTTTAGGGTTACAAAAAACGGCCCTTTAAAAGGGGGCCCATAAAACGGTTTTTCCTTTTTTTATGGGAATATCTCGGGGAAAAGTACTGGGGGCCCGATTTTTTTCTGAAAAATTTGTATGTTTTTTTTTATTATGGGTCCCCGGATCGGGGTCCGAATATTTTTTTTTTTCCCGTTTTTAGCCAAAATTTATTTTACGGTTTTTAAAAAAACGGAAAAAAAAAAAAAAAGGGTTTTTCCTTCGTCTTAGGGGAATTTATCTTGGGAGGGTACCTTGGCCGCTTTTTTCTGAAAAATTTGGGGAAAGGGGTATTTTTCATTATGGGGCCCAAGGTGTGCCCGTTGTGTTTTTTTTTTACCGTTTTTTTAGCCGTTACTAACAGTTTTAAAATTTTTTTTTTCCCTTTAGGGGAAATTTTAAAAAAAAGTACTTGGCCACCTTTTTTCTGAAAAAAATTTGAAAAAGGTATGGTTTCTTTTAGGGTTTCCACGGAATCCTTGCCTGAGTTTTTTTTAAAACCGTTAAGGGGCCTTTTATTTTACGGCTTTTTTAAAACGGCCCAAAAAACGCTTTTTTTTCTTTACGGGAAAATTTAGAGGTTTTTGGGGGCCGAATTCTTTTTTGGGAAAAATTTTTTGGGGGGCTTTGTTTCATTAGGGCCCCAAACGGGTTTCATGGCCCGATGTTTTTTTTTTTTACTGTTATACCCTTGCTAAAACAGCTATAAGGGGGGCCCCATAAAAAGGGGGTTTTTTTTTCTTTTTTTTTTGGGGAAATATTCAAAAAAAAGTATTGGGCCCGTTTTCTTTCTAAAAAATTTTTGTAGGTATTTTTTCTTTTGGGGGTCCCCCCATGGAGGGGGCCGTGTTTACCAGTTTTTTAAGCCGTTACAAGGGGGCTAAAAAAAAGGGGGGCCCCAAAAAAACAGTTTTTCCTTTTTTTGGGGGGGGGGAATATCTAAAAAGCTTTTTAAAAAAAAAACTGGGAACGTTTATAGCTTTGAAATTTTCTTGTTTTTTTTTTTGTTCTTTGGGCAGGTGCATTGTTAAAAACAATAATTTTTTATTTGAGGGCTTTTTTTTTCGATGGTAATTTTTTTTTTTTTTTTTTTTAAATTTTGGGAAGGGGGGAAAAAAGCCCAAATCGGGCTTTTTTATCTTTTTTAATTGGGGTCCCGTTTTACCACTGGTGTGTTGTTTGGTGGTTGTTGGTGTGTGTGTGTTGTGTGGTGTGTGTGGTGTTGGTTGTTTTGTGAGGTTTTTCACCGAAGGTGGTGGAAAAAAAGCCAGTTTCCTTTTTTTTGGGGACATCGTTTTTTTTGGGAATTAAGAAAAAAAAAACTGATTCATGGTTTTTTCTTTTTTAAAAGGGGGTTTTTCCCAAAAAAAAAGATGGAAAGTGAACAAGAACCCCTAAAAATCACTTTCTCTAATTTTAAAAACCCATTTTGGGCCAAAAGGAAAAATCGTTTTGGGTTTTTCCCTTTTTTTCTCTGTTGATCCTTTTTGTACCCCTGTCTATCGTTTTTTCTAGGTGAAAAAAAAGGGGGGAAACGGGGGGGGCCCAAAAACCAAAAGTTTTTGGGGGTGTCGGGGGCAACCCGGGGGGACTTGGGAAGGATGTTTTTTTTTCCCAAGGGGGGGGACCATGTTCTTGGAATCGTTGTCCGGGGCCCCAAACCATTGTATAAAAAACTGTTTTGGGGGGAATCATTCAGCCTTTTTACTGGAGCCGGGGGGGAAATTTAAATTTACGGGTTTTGGGGGGGAAAAAAATCTAAAGTCTTCCAGCCCACAGGGGCCCTTTTTTTTCTGGGGCCTCTCGGGGGGGAAAAAATAAAAAATTTAAAAAAAAGGGGCAAAGGAGGGGGAAAAAGGTTTTGAAAATTTAAAAAAAAACCCCCCCCCCCCCAGGGTGGGGGGGGAAAAAAAAACGATAATTTCAAAAAAAAAAAAAGCTAATCCCCCAACAGAAGGGTTAAAATTTTCCTGGGTTTTTAAAAAGGGTAAAGGGGGGAAAAATTATGAAGGGCAAATTTCCAAAAAACCCCCCCGCTGCCCCTTTTTTGGGTTTTTCCTCCCCCAAAATTGGGGCCACGCTTTTTTTTTCCCCAAACTCATTAGGGGGGGGGGACTTTTTCAGAAAAAAAAAAAAATTTAGTTTTGCGTCAAAAAAAATAAAGGGAAAAAAAGTATGGGGGGACAGGGGGACTAAAAAATTTGGGAAAACATCTGTGGCCAATTTTACTCTTAAAAAAGGGGAAAAAAGTCGGGGGACTTTCAATTTTTCGTTCAAAAA
This sequence comes from Conus canariensis, assembly GCA_033310375.1. Lineage (NCBI taxonomy): Eukaryota > Metazoa > Mollusca > Gastropoda > Neogastropoda > Conidae > Conus > Conus canariensis. The sequence goes on along the minus strand of JAMYXO010004685.1, from coordinate 1,089 downwards.
AAAAAAATTTTTTAAAAAAATTTTTATTTGAAAAGTTTTTTTTAATGTTTTTCTTTAAAAAATTCTTTTCAGTGAAATTTTGGGGGGGACCATCCCTAAAAAAAAAAATTTTCTGATGTCATGGGGGACTTCGCCCCAATTATTGGAATTAAAAAAAAAAAAAATTTTTCTGTCCAATGCCTGTTGGAACTCCAAAATGAACTTTACAAAGGAAAGTTCTGTTCAAAAAACGAAAATCCTTTTTTTTTGGTTGTTTTTTTTTGTTTTGGTTTTATTCTCTTTTTTTGGGTCCTTTTCCTTCGAAAAAAATTGGTGTAGAGGGGCCGGGGAACAAAGCCCCAAAAAAAAATTTTGGGAAATTTGCTTTTTTCAAACAAAATTGAAAAAAAATTGTAGAAGTAAGTGAAATTTTGTTAATTTGGAAAATTTTTTTTTTTGCAAAAAAAGGTTTTTTTTTTTTTGGGGGGACGTAGTTGTGTTTAGTTCATTGAATTGCCAAAAAAAAAGGGACTTCCCCAAAAAGTTAAAACGGGATTTCTTTTTTACCCACCTGTTTATAGATGAGGTAAAAGGGGGCCAAGAAAAAAATTAAAAGTTGCTACATATTTTTAGCTTGAAATTTTTATGTTTTTCAAAACCGTCCCCAAAAACCCCACCGGGGTTCTTAATAGAAAAAAAACGTTTTAAATTTTTTTCTGTTTTAGAAATTTAAGGTTGATGGAAAAATTTATTTCCAACCCTTTTGAAAAATTTTTATTATCCAGATGGAGTTCTAAAGGTGAAATAAAACGGGGGGTTTAAGGGGGGATTTTGGGGATTGCTCGACAATGGGTTATTTTGGCGATTTTTAAATTTCCCCCACCACGTTTTTTTTGGGGTCCGGAAAAATCCCCAATAATTTTTGTTAAAAACAAAAAACAAAATTCCCTTTTGCCAGTAAAAATTAATCAGGGGCCAAAAACTTAAACCCTTTTTTTAAAAAGGGGGACGGCTCTATAACAAAAAAATTGTGATGGGGTCGGGGATCAATTTTTTTGTTTCATCGATAGATTTGTCTTTTAGTTTTCCCCCGGGGGAAAAAAAAAAAAC
>JAMYXO010000468.1:0-46168 GCA_033310375.1 Conus canariensis | reverse complement strand
GAGGATAGTCAGAGAAAACCCTATGGAATCACACCAACCAAAGTTACTCCTCCAGAGTCAGCCATCCTGCCGGAGTTACATTTGAGTTATCACACACGGACTGGACTATTCCTATCATGCAAAGACCATGACTATCTCTTGGCGATGACTTTTCGGATTACTACAATGCAAACTTTTCCGATTCAAACTTTTTGACGGCTGTCACAGCAAACACCGCGGCTACGGTTTTTAACCAGATACGTCACACCCGAAGAAGAAGTAACAACCGTTAATACAATAGGCAAACTATCTACTACCCGACCAACTAAAGTTCGTGTCGTACTCTTTTACTCAAAACCTCAACTCTTTTGCCCCCCTTTCTGATGTTCTTTTGCCTAACTCTTTTGTCCCTTCTGATCTTCTTTTGCCTGTTGTGGCATTAGGTTTTGGGTTGAGTGTTTTTTTTTGTGGGGTGGGTGGGCTAATAAATCTATGAGAGAACACAAGAAGTAATGCCGAGTCAGTTGTTACATTTATTAACGAAAGGTTAGTTGCAAGTAGTCATATATAAACGGGGGCTGTGTCATCATCTGTCAGCCAGATGCTTCATCATCCTAAAACCACCCTCTTCGACTGGGCCAAGAGGTTTTTCACCACTAAGAAAAGATGGAAGGAGTCGTCACCACCGCCACCACCACCACCACCCTGAACTGCGGCGGGGGGGCTCGAGTGGCAGTAGTAATCGTGATTGGGGCATCTTGGACCCGGAAGAAAGAGCCATAATGTGGGATCAGTTTGGTCAAAGACACGAACCTGCTAATACGCCTCATGCAAGAACCAACAATAAACAGCCTTTCCAAATCGCTGTCGAAGATGGAGAAACGAGAAGACGTAGAAGCTGTCCTCGTTTCTTTCAGCCCCGAATGCCTGTTTTTGGGGAAGCGTTTTTCACAAATTTCGCTGGCGAAGCCCCATAAACAAACTAAAGTCCGCCTTTCCTAACGTCACTAAGATAATCTTCGGCACAGTACTGTATCCCTTTTACGGAGGTTTCTGAAAAATTCGGTGACGTTTCCAACACGAATCTGAAAAAAGGTCGTTAACAAATTGCCCCCGAAGGATAATGATAAGGATGTCATTATCCAATTGATAAATCTCACAAAAATCACCAGAAGATTCGCAGACAAAAGACCCTTGAGAACGATGTACGAGATGCTTTATCCCAACACAAATGCGTGGAAACGACTCGCGGCTGAAATGTTCTCTGGGGTCATAGTAGACAAACCTATAAGCAGACACCCAGCAGCGTTTGGGCGGGTGCGTTTTTGTTTTTTGTTTTTTTCTTATTATTACCAGGCCCTGTTTGTTGTTTGAAATTTACTTGAATGGCTTTTTGGGAGACTTCGTGGAAGGAACTGTTTTGGTTTTAAAAAGAAAATGTATTCCTTCTTCGTTGGTTTTTTTTTTTTTTTTTGGCCTCCCCCTATTATTTTAAACACATTTCGAACGTTTGATTTTGTAAAATTATTTGCATTACATGCGCATTTGTTGCGATTTATTTTGACTCCCCTAAAGATTTCTTAATGAATAAAATCTTGTACAGCATCCCGGCTTCCCTGGGTCAAACATGCGCCGCAACATAATGGCTATAATCTGGGATGGAAAATGACCCGTTTGCCTCCCAAATTCTTTTTTTGTTGTTGTTGTTTTTGTTGGTGTGGTTGGGTCGTCATTAAGAAACACCCACGTTCTTATTAAGAACAAAATGTGTAACGGGGGACATTAATTGTTGGTGTAGTGGTGGTGGTGTTTTGATGGTGGACAGTTATTCAGTTTTTTGCGAATGTTCAAAACCCACAGTGGCCACGAGTCCACCACCTTAAGTCCGGGTCGGAGAAATCTTCCTTCCCCCTCCCTTCACCTTCCCCCCCGGCTACTGTACTAACTTTTTAAACTGAGAAGAACAAAAAAAAAGGGGAGTTTTTATAATTTTAGAGCTTTCTGGGGAAATTTAAAATCCAATTTACAAACAACAGCTCATCAGGTAGTTGGGAGGTAGCTTTTTTTTTTTATTCTAAGTATAATTTCTTTGATGCGATCTAAGAAAACCTCCAGTATATTCCACTTTGTAGTTATTTGGTCCGACTTCATACGCCCCAAAAAGAGAGTAAATATATTAGCTTGCAGTTGTTGTTGTTTTTTTTTTACTATCAGGATTGCTGCGTGTGTGTGTGAGGCTTGAGACTCCCTTCCCCCTCCTTTACATATTTATACACTAACTACTACTACTACTACTACAAGAAAAGGAAGAAGGGGAGTGTCTGCTGTCAGCCTTTTTTTTTTAAAGAAATAAAATGAGTCATCATCGGGGTGTTTTTCTTCTTCTTCGACGGATTTCTGCCACCCTCGGATTTTTTTTTTCTTTGATGAAATCGCTCAGTTGACGATTGTCGGACTTCCTATTCTGAAGATAACTCGGCTTTTTCGATCGCAGGTGCCATCGGCAGGCGGGGAAACTGTCCTCCTCGGGATACTAAGACCTTCCTGACCGCTTAAAACAAGTTGAAAAAGCCCAAAGAAGAAAAAAAAAAAAGAACATTAGCATGCCTTCGATACTAGTTGGTGTAGTTGCCCAGGAAGCTAACTCCTCTTAGCTACAATAACTTTGAAACAACAACAAAAAACAACAAGGGGATTATTGACAGGCGTTGTTTGAAAATGTAAAAGGAAAAAAAAAAAATTTTTGTGCCGCCACTGCAGAACGGACAGGCAGCAGCAATTTTTCCCGGGACATCATGGAGGAGGAAATAGCCAGCGCGGCGGCGGGTGCCTCCAACCAGGTGTCTCGTTTGGGTCTAGAAACGTTACCCCAGCTCGTGTTGCTGATGATCTTCAAGATGCTTCCACTGTCGGACCGGGCTTATCTGGGAAGCGCTTGTAAAAGGTTCAACTCTCTCATGTATTACCCCTCCGTGTGGAGGGACATCAGCATCCGGACGACCCCACAAGAAGGATACTCCGTATTACACGGTCGTGTCGAAGCCGCTGGTCTGTGCAAAAGTGACAAATTCATGATCAAGAAATTTGATAAGTAATTTACGGAATGTCAGTGTCTACATTAAAAAGCTGGTTTCTAAACATTCGCTTTTTGACATGCTCATAGAGCTTGCGCAGAAAAGACACCTCAAAAGACTGGTCTTTCGAGGGGGGTCAATCTGTCCAAGAACCAGTAGTAGTAGCATCAACTACTAAATACTACCTCGCTGTTCGTGGCCAACGATCTCCTGGGGGACCAGTGACTGGGCTCTGCACACACTCGATCCTGCAACGACGGCCATCGAAATACATCTAGTTCTCGACAACGGTGGAGGTGAAAGTTATGAGAATGTCATCTGCAAACCCATTGGCGACGAAATTCCGCCATCTTTGGACTATACAAAAAAGGTAGTATTGTTGTTGTTGTGCCTCTGAAGAAGAAGAACCCCGCATGCGCACACACCTCCCACTGCTTTTTTCTTTTTTTTTTCAGGATGGTTTCTTCCATACTGTGTGTTACGGCTGTAATTTCCGAGGGAAGGCGCTAAGGCTGTGTATGAGAAAACGTTTATTAAATGTTTCCCCCTCCCTCCCCAACCCCCTATGACATTTATGAGACAAGAGGACTGACTTTTTTATTTTTTCTCATTGACATAAAATTGTGTATTTCTAATGATGATGATGAGAGATGGCGACGAGAATCTCCTCTTAACTACCGACGATGATGAGTAACCAATTTTAGGATGATTATCACCGTGATCGTCTCTCCCTGTAATCGTCGACATCTAATATCACGCGCCATTGCTCCAGGAATCCCAGCCGTGTGACATTATTATTTCTCTTTCGGGAAAACTTCGGGAGGAAGGGGCCTGAACTTATGATTATTCCGAGTCCCCGCTCGAAGAAGAAGAAGAAGCAAGTAGTGTCTTGCGAAGAGTGGTGTAATAGCTGAGACTCTTCTTCTACTTCTATCTGTGGAAAAATTCTGCAATTATCGCGATTTAGTCCGTGCAAGAAGAAGAAGAAGATGGTCGAGGAAACGTTTCTCCCTTCTTCATCGAGTCAACTTTACAACAAATCCTGATTTTGTCATTTGACTGTGGGACTGTCACTAGCTGGTGCGGGGCACACAAGCGCCAGCAGTCTGTGTCATGGGTCAGATGATGATGATAACGTCTTCTTCTCCTCCTTCCAACTTCTCCCGTGCTTTACGGGAAACGCGCTTTGCCCATTTCGAAAGAAACCTGATGTGGTGACCATTTACTACATTATTCCGATCGACTTCGATGGATAAGGACCTTGTGCTGCCAGGTTTGTAAAAAAAAAAAAAAAAGTGAAACGGAAAGAAGACATGCCCGATCCAGTTTCTGCCATTTCCGGGACTTCTGAAGAAGAGAAAAAGCTCTAAGATCCTCCACCTTTCTGTCCCGCGCAGCATACCTGTCTTTATTCTTCCAGTTCCAGCCCGACTTAACTCCTGGTGTATTTCCATTCTTATCCGCGTTTTTTTATTACTAATAATATAACATACAATGGTGCGTTTCCACGGGAAATTCACCAAACACTGGGTCTGCTCTAATTCCGAATGGTCGCCGCGATCGTTGTAGTACTACATGAATCGAGGGGGAAAAAAAAACACCACTACTGAAGAAGAATGGTTTAAGTATACGAAATAAAATAAATGGACAGCACTGGCACAGCTAAAAAAAATTTTTTTTAAATCTGAACCGAACGTGATCCCGCCACCTATGATGTTTTTCAGCCAAAGAGCAAAAAAAAACCACAAAACAAACGAACGACCCGGACGAGCGAGAAGAAGCCCGTGAAAGAAACACAAAATGTCTCGGGGACAGCTTAAACCCAGAGACGCCGAAGAGGAGGGGAGGTCCGCCGCACTCTGTTGACGAGGTTCATGGCGTGTCCGAAAATCTCACTGGACAGAGCCTCCACCGACTTTTTGTACAGCATTGATCTCGGTCCACGAGTCGTCTCTGAGTTCCTGGAATCGCTCAGCTACGACGGCCTGAAAGTCGCGTTTCTCGTATCTTTCCGCGCCAAAGTCGCCCCGCTCTGCTGCCACTCGGGTGCTGACGCTCAGATAGAGCACCTGGTCGGGTCGCAGCAACCCCTCGCTCTGGCTGGCGGCACCACTCCGCACTTAGGTCGGGCTTGGCAGAGGGAAAAGCCACCCCGGAGAATGAATAACGATCAACGACCAAGGTCACTCCCGAAGTCAGCAGTTCCATCATCTCGGGCATGGCCTCCCAGCGGTTGGCGGTAAAGAGCAGATGAATGGCGTGGTCCTCCACCTGACAGGACTGTTGCAGGTACTTGTCGATCGTCTCTCCGATCGACGTCGTCCGGTCCGGAAATTTCATCAGCCGAGCTGGCACGCCGTTCTTGTTTTTGGGCGATCGACTAATAAACCGCATTGTGTGGACTTTCCACTTTTATCACAGCCTTCGAACGCGATAAAAGCTCCGCGATGATTAACGACGGGCAATGATGATGATGACGACATCTTTTTTTTTTTGACCACCCGCACAAACCGAACACATATGATATGAAGAAGTAATGCTTCCATTTATTATTGAAAACGCTTAAGAGAGTCAGACCGGAATATGGCACGGACAACGAATTTGTGGCTGGGGAGAAAAAAAAAAACAACCCCACAGTGATCCCTGAATCGGAGAAGATTTACACACACACACAACGCACACACCAAAAAAAAAAAGATCAGTATGAACAAAAAAACAAAAAAGAGCTTCATTTTTTGTTTTTTTTTCAAAAACAAACATACAAACAAGTTTCGAATATAGGGACGTGGCGACGTGATTGAAACTTACGCGCGTGGATTTTTATAACCACCACTATTTGGATACGGAATCTACAACTAGAAGAGGGGGCACCTGTTTAATCTGACAATGACAACAACAACAAAAAAAAAATGACTAAAACTTTTCAAAAGCGGCAAACTTTTTTCTATCCCCAACTCACAGAATCGTTAATACTTGGAATGATAACTTGCCAGTCAATCTTGTTGAAGCAGAAACTGTTAACACTTTCAAAAATTGTCTTGATAAACGGCCAGATATGTGTCGAAGAAATATTGACTTGCATTTTTCAAACCACGCATGCGTTTTTTATGCGAGAATAAGACCACAAAAGCTATTTCTCGCGCTCAAACCCGTAAATCATCTAACATGAGAAGGCTGAAAATGCCTAATAACACGCCACCGATATGTTATGATGTGATATGAGAAAAGAAAAATGTAGCATACTCTCCTCCCCCCCGTCTTCTTCTTCTTCTACTCTTCAACTAGAGGGCGCCTGTTCAAACTAACAAAAATTTACTAAAACGTCACACACTTTTCTCCCCACTTACAGAATCGTTAATACTCGGAATAATAATAACTTGCCAGTCAAGGAGCACAAACTGTTCAGAACTTAGTCTCGATAAACGGGCTGGATGTTTCAAACACATATGGACTCTCGCGCGTGTGTGCTATTTATGCGAGAACAAGACCACAAAAACTATTTCTCGCGCTAAAACCCGTAAATTATCTAACATTGAGAAGGCTGAAAATGCCTAATAATAGGCCACCGATATGTTATGATGTGATATGAGGAAGAAAAATGTAGCACACTCTCTCCTCGTTCTTCTTCCGAGTTTCGATCTTGTTGCGATAATAGCCATAGTTCTCTCTTCTTCTGTAAGGAATTGGCTGCTGCGGTAAACTGAACTTGTTCTAGGACAAGGAACCAAACCATCCAACACTGAGCGGGCTGAAATGCCTAACGTGCCGCCGATATGTTATGATGTGATAAGAGAAAAAAAACGTAGCACACTCTCCTCCCCCCGCTTCTTCTTCTTCTTCAGGTCGATCTCAACTAGAGGGCGCCTGTTCAAACTAACAAAAATTTACTAAAACGTCACAACTTTTCTTTCCCCACTAACAGAATGTTAATACTCGGAATAATAATAACTTGCCAGTCAAGGAGCACAAACTGTTCAGAACTAGTCTCGATAAACGGCGGATTTTCAAACACATATGGACTCTCGCGCGTGTGTGCTATTTATGCGAGAACAAGACCACAAAAACTATTCTCGCGCTAAAACCCGTAAATTATCTAACATTGAGAAGGCTGAAAATGCCTAATAATAGGCCACCGATATGTTATGATGTGATATGAGGAAGAAAATGTAGCACACTCTCTCCCTCTTCTTCTTCCGAGTTTCGATCTTGTTGCGATAATAGCCATAGTTCTCTCTCTCTGTAAGAATTGGCTGCTGCGGTAAATGAACTTGTCTAGACAAGAAACCAAACATCAACACTGGCGGGCTGAAAATGCCTAACGCGCCGCCGATATGTTATGATGTGATAAGAGAAAAGAAAAATGTAGCACACTCTCCTCCCCCCGTCTTCTTCTTCTTCTTCTCAGGTCGATCTTCAACTAGAGGGCGCCTGTTCAAACTAACAAAAATTTACTAAAACGTCAGCAAACTTTCTTTCTCCCCACTAACAGAATTGTTAATACTCGGATATAATAACTTGCCAGTCAAGGAGCACAAACTGTTCAGAACTTAGTCTCGATAAACGGGCCGGATGTTTCAAAACATATGGACTCTCGCGCGTGTGTGCTATTTATGCGAGAACAAGACCACAAAAACTATTTCTCGCGCTAAAACCCGTAAATATCTAACATTGAGAAGGCTGAAAATGCCTAATAATAGCCACCGATATGTTATGATGTGATATGGGAAGAAAAATGTAGCACACTCTCTCCCTCTTCTTCTTCCGAGTTCGATCTTGTTGCGATAATAGCCATAGTTCTCTCTTCTTCTGTAGGAATTGGCTGCTGCGGTAAACGAACTTGTTCTAGGACAAGGAAACCAAACATCCAACACTGAGCGGGCTGAAAATGCCTAACGTGCCGCGATATGTTATGATGTGATAAGAGAAAGAAAAACGTAGCACACTCTCCTCCCCCGTCTTCTTCTTTCTACTCAGGTCGATCTTCAACTAGAGGGCGCCTGTTCAAACTAACAAAAATTTACTAAACGTCAACACACTTTTCTCCCCACTTACAGAATCGTTAATACTCGAATATAATAACTTGCCAGTCAAGGAGCACAAACTGTTCAGAACTTAGTCTCGATAAACGGGCTGGATGTTTCAAACACATATGGACTCTCGCGCGTGTGTGCTATTTATGCGAGACAGACCACAAAAACTATTTCTCGCGCTAAAACCCGTAAATTATCTAACATTGAGAAGGCTGAAATGCCTAATAATAGGCCACCGATATGTTATGATGTGATATGAGGAAGAAAAATTGTAGCACACTCTCTCCCGTCTTCTCTTCCGAGTTTCGATCTTGTTGCGATAATAGCCATAGTTCTCTCTTCTTCTGTAAGGAATTGGCTGCTGCGGTAAACTGAACTTGTTCTAGGACAAGGAAACCAAACCATCCAACACTGAGCGGGCTGAAAATGCCTAATAACGCGCCGCCGATATGTTATGATGTGATATGAGAAAAGGAAAAATGTAGCACACTCTCCTCCCCTCCGTCTTCTTCTTCTTCTTCTCAGGTCGATCTTCAACTAGAGGGCGCCTGTTCAAACTAACAAAAATTTACTAAAACGTCAGCAAACTTTTTCTTTTCTCCCCCACTAACAGAATTGTTAATACTCGGAATAATAACTTGCCAGTCAAGGAGCACAAACTGTTCAGAACTTAGTCTCGATAAACGGGCCGGATGTTTCAAACACATATGGACTCTCGCGCGTGTGTGCTATTTATGCGAGAACAAGACCACAAAAACTATTTCTCGCGCTAAAACCCCGTAAATCATCTAACATCGAGAAGGCTGAAAATGCCTAATAATACGCCACCGATATGTTATGATGTGATAGGAGAAGGAAAAACGTAGCACACTCTCCTCCTCTCCGTCGTCTTCTTCCGAGTTCGATCTTGTTGCGATAATAGCCATAGTTCTCTCTTCTTCTGTCAGGAATTGGCTGCTGCGGTAAACTGAAGTTGTTATAGGACAAGGGAAACCAAACCAAACAAAACGAACGATGATGACTGTAAAATATGTTAGTTCGACTTTAAAAAAAAGTTTCTATCTGTTTTGAGCGTGTTCAACTGGTTCTTGAAAAAAAAAAATCCCGACAGACACCTTGTGTGTGTGTGCTGTTAGAAGATATTTTCGTTTCAGGGAATTATTATTATTAGGCGTCTCCTCTATAATGACGACCTCCTCTTCTTGATAATAACTCGAATGATGATGATGATGATGAGCATGAGTAAGTAGTGGGCTTCCTTCTTTTTACTACTACTACTACTACTACTACTACTAGTACTTATCAAATTGTTTTTGTCCCGAGGATGGTGATGATCGGTAGCTTTCTCATGCTACGGGCTTTTTACTTTTCCCGGGGGATTTAAGAGGTAATTCCTGGACTTACTAGTGGTGGGCTGGTCTGCTATGAGTCTCCTCTCTATCATGATGACGTCCTCCTCTTACCTCGAATGATGATGATGATGATGAGTATGAGTAAGTAGTGGTCTCCTTCGTTTTACTACTACTACTTATCAATTTTTTTTTTTTTTTTTTTGGTCCCCATGGTGATGATTGGTAGCTTTCTCATGATACGGGTTTTTTTTTTACTTGTAATTCCTGGACTTATTAGCAGTGGCGGCTTAGTAAGTATATATTGCCGGTACCCTCGGGAGCGGGTGGGGTAGACTCGGTTGGTCGTGGTCGGATCGTTACCTCCTCCTCCTTTTAAAAAAAAACAAAACGAGCAGCTAAAAAAAGTTCGGCATGAAAAAAAAAAGGGTCCTCGATGATAAGAGAACGGTAATAATAATAATAATATCATCGTGGACCCGGAACTAAAAGAGGATGAACTTTATAAAGCGAATGGTTTTACTTTCTGACTTGGGAAGAAGGATAAAACGACCACGCATCTTTTTGGATTGTATAAAAGCGAATGGTTTTTTTTTTTTTACCTTTATGACTTGGGAAGAAGATATAAAGCGAATGGTTTTTACTTTTTGACTTGGGAAGAAGGATAAAACGACCACGCATCTTTTTGGATTGTATGAAAGCGAATGGTTTTACCTTTTTTACTTGGGAAGAAGAATAAAACGACCACAACTTTATAAAGCGAATGGTTTTACTTTCTGACTTGGGAAGAAGGATAAAACGACCACGCATCTTTTTGGATTGTATGAAAGCGAATGGTTTTTTTTTTTTTTTTTACCTTTTTGACTTGGGAAGAAGATATAAAGCAAATGGTTTTTACTTTTGACTTGGGAAGAAGGATAAAACGACCACGCATCTTTTTGGATTGTATGAAAGTGAATGGTTTTTTTTACCTTTTTGACTTGGGAAGAAGAATAAAACGACCACAACTTTTGGATTGTATAAAAGCGAATGGTTTTACCTTTTGGACTTGGGAAGAAGAATAAAACAACAATATGGTTTTTACTTTTTGGACTTGGGAAGAAGAATAAAACGACCACGCATCTTTTTGGATTGTATGAAGCGATTGGTTTTACCTTTTTTGACTTGTGGTGGTGGAACAACAACAACAACTTTTTGGATTGTGTGACCCGTGTAAGAGAGTAATAGTATTCTACTTTTTTGTATATTCGGTTCCTATTTGTTGTTGATTTACCCTTTTGACTTTGTAGAAAAAAAATATAAAGCGAATGGTTTTTACTTTTTGGACTTGGGAAGAAGAATAAAACATCTTTTTGGATTGTATAAAAGCGAATGGTTTTTTTGCCTTTTTGACTTGGGAAGAAGAATAAAATGACCGCGCAACTTTTTGGATTGTATAAAGCGAATGGTTTTTACTCTTTTGACTTGTGGTGGTGGAAAAACAACGACTTTTGGATTGTGTGACCCGTGTAAGATAGTAGTAGTAATCTACTATTTTTTTTATATTCAGTTCCTATTTGTTGTGGGTGGTGTTTAAACCCTTTTGACTTTGTGTGTGGGTAGAAACAAAAAAAAAACAACCACAACTTTGGTTTGTCTACTTTTTGATATTCGCTTCCTATTGTTGTTGGTGGTGGTGGTGTTGTTTAAAGCGAATGGTTTTATCCTTTTGACTTTGTCGTAGAAGTAGGAAAAAAAAAAAACAACCTTTGTGAGGTTTATATTCGGTTCCTATTGTTGGTGGTGGTGTTTGTTCTTCGCATCATCATATTCGAAAGACTTCTTCTTCACACACAGAAAGAAAAAAGATGCTTGAAGAAGAAATCATTAGTTTACCACCCTTTGGACTTTAAAAAAAAAAAAAAAAGGATTGTGAAGTATTAGTAATCTACTTTTCATATTCGGTTCCTATTGTCGTTGGTGTTGGTTAGAGACTTCGTCGAAGAAAGACTTCTTCGCACGAAAAAGGAAAAGCAGAAGAAAACGGATGCTCCAACTTGCTGCGAGCGAATAACTCTTTGGATTTTGTGAACGGTTGGTGTTGCAACTTAAGCGAATGGTTTTAAAAAAAAAAAAAAATTTTTACCCTTGGGAAGGACTGAAAAAAAAAAAAGATGCTACAAAACTTGAAATAATAAAGCGAATGTTTTTGTTTTTTGTGTTTTTTTTTAAAGGAAAACAAACAACAACAACGATGTTGGATTGTGAACGTAAAGTAAAAACAGTTGTGACTTGGCATCATCATATTCGAAAGACTTCATGAAAACGAAACGACAAGATGCTGCTGCGACTTTGAAATAATGGTTGTTACCCTTTTTGAACTTTAAAACGAACTCGGGGATTGTGAACGTGAGGTGTTGTGACTTCGCATCGTCATATTCGAAAGTCTTCTTCCTCTTCACACGCGCGGGGGGAAAAAAATGAAGATGCTGGAAGAAATAAGTTTACCACCGCCACCACCCCTTTGGACTTGGAAGGAAAAATAAAACTGGGATTGTGTGAACGTAGTAAGCAGGTAGTAGTAGTAGTAATCTACTTTAGTTTATAGTCGGTTCCTATTGTTGGTGTGTGTGTGTGTGTGTTTTTTTTTAGAGAGACTTCTTCACACGGAAAGCGACTTGAAGAAATCTAAAACGAAGAAAAAACCCTTTTGGACTTCTTGAGAAGGTTAAATAAAAAGAAGTTGTTGTTCGTGGTGGTGTTGTTTCCGTAAAGCCGGTGTTTTTTTTTTTTAACCCCTTTCGACTTTTTTTTGTGTGGGGAGAAAAAAAAAAAAAACTTGGATGAAAATCTACTTCTTTCTAGTAGTATATTCTTCGGTTCCTTTTATCGTTGTTGTTGTGGGTTTGGTGGTGGAGGAGACTTCTTCGCGTCATAGTCGAAAGACTTCTTCTTCTTCTTCTGCTTAGAGCACGAGTGGTGGTGGTGGGGAGGAAAAAAAAACCGAGGATGCTCGAAGAAATAAGTTTACAACTACCACCCTTTTGGGACTCGTAGTAAGGTCAAAAAAAAAAAAAAAAAGAAAAAGCTGTTGCGTGACTTCTTCGTCGCGTCGAAAGACTTTCATCTTCTTAGTTGCAAGCGGTGGTGGTTGGGGGAAAAAAAAAGAAAAAAAGAAAAGATTGCCGAAGAAATAAGTACTACCCTTTGGGGGCACAAAAAGTTGTTGTTTCCGTAAAAGCCCCCCGAATGGTTGTTGGTTTTGTTTTTTTTTCTCTCAACCCCCTTTGAGATTGTGAACGTAAAGGTAATGATCGTTTCCTTCTTCTAATAATATTCGGGTTCCTTTTGAGATTTCTTCACACACATACACACACACGCAGCAAAGTCGTGGAAAAGAAGAAGAACAAAAAATGATGATGAAATAAAGCGTATGGAATTTAACTACTACCGCCCTTTTGAGGAGTTGTAGTTGAGAGAGAAAAAGACAAAAACTTGGATCGTAAACGCGATCTATTCGGTTCCTATTGTTGAAGGTTAGAGACATCTTCGCCCGAAAAGAAAAAGATACCACCGCTGTAACTTGAGAGGCCGCGGCGGGAGGAGGAAGAGGAGGAGGAGCTATATATATATGCCACTGACACCCTGGGGGTTTGTTAGAGTCACTGCCACCGCCGCAGCAGCAGCAGCAGCAGCATCAAGACCTACCACCACCACCACCACGGCGTGGCGCAGCAAGACAATGATGATGCACTACCCTGGTGCTGCTACTACAACATTCTCTGCCCAGGAGGAAGAGGACACCGACATGGAAGTGGTGAAAGAAGACGGCGGAGAAGATCTGGCCGCTATGGATGATCTGACTACCGACTCCGCCGCAGTAGTAGTCAAGCGGCAATCATCATCAAAATCATGGAAACCTCCCCTCCCGCAGCCGCGGCCGCGAAGTTTGGTCACCACCGGCACTATCTTCAACAGAAACAAATATGTGTTGGCTAGCGTCCTGGCGTCCGATATCAAACGCGTACTGAGGAAGGTCTTGCGGGGACTGGAGGGGTACTCTCGCTGGAACAAAACGTTTTCTGGGCCCCTCGTTCGAGCCGACGCCTTGCTGTCACTGATAGAAGAACCTAGGCCGGAGTTACTGATCGCGAAAAGTATCATGGACCGGGTGGAAGAGGCTGACTGTTACGACCGGTTCCTGACGAAACTGATCCAGAGCGGGGCGATGTCGAGTCGGTTGAAAAACAAAGTGGTGGATATATGCCGCAACAAGTACCTGCCTCCGGTGCCCAGGTTTATGATCCAATTGGTGCGAAACAGAAATGTGGCGGATCAGGAGAAGCTGCTGAAAGCTTTGGATGTGGGACCGTACTATGATGATGAGTACGATGACGACGATGATGACGATGACGAGGACTTGGAAGATGATGAAGATGACAATGATGATGATAGATTCGCGGAGATGATGGTGGTGAAGAAGTACTTGCGAGATGACGCGACGCTAGAACGCGGTCTGTCCAGGTGGATTTTGAAAAAACAACGATCCAAAGACTATAACGCTCATTGCGATACGCTAGGGCAGGACTCCAACGCTCTCGCCGATTTTGAGCGGGGTATTACGAAGACGGCCAAAATGCCTCTGTTGAACCTGAGCCCGAACGTTGCGCGGGCCATTCGCGATACCTGCGACCGGGCGAAACTGCGCCAGTTAGTGCGCAAAATGCGTCAAGATCTAGGAGGGGCTGTTTCGGAGGAGGAAGAAGAAGAAGACGGCTTTTTCTCGGGCAATGCAGCCGGTAGTCGCAGACGCTTGGGTGGTTTGATCGCCGACTGGCTTTTGGCCAGGCAAAGACAGGGTCTCATTTCCAACCATTTAAATTGCGAGATAATGTGCTACGTCTACGTGCTGGAGTTGGATAAAGCCTTGGGCCTAGCCTCATCGACGACGAGTCAGCGGCGGGACGATGATGACGATGACCGTGATGATGAAGAGGAGCGGCGGTGGGTGCGTGGTGAACCGCCAAACTGGAGGAGATTCCACTGGGAGGACCTAGAATGTCGCGTTCGGTCTTTTGGCAAGGAATGGGCACGACGCCATAATCAGTCCGCCCTGAGTATGGCTCAAAGCGGGTTTCGCTTGGCGTCTTTGAGGCCCGAAACGAATCCCAGCCAGGATGTGGTAACGTGCTACCAGTGCTGGATCGGCCTGAGAAAGTGGCGAGACGATGACGATCCCGATCTAGAGCATCTGTGGAGAACGTGCGAAGACCGACGGTCGTGTCCTTACCTGCTCAACAAACTCGGCCGTCCTATGGTGAACTTCATCGAGGGTCTGCAAAAGGTGGGTGACCCGAAACCACGGGATATGAACCATGCCAGAGAACTCTACGGCGCTCAACTGTTTTGAGAGTCCGTATTGACGAATATGATAATGAGGAGGCGGGGTCGGTCGCTATAAAGAGACCCCTCGCCAGTCGTTTCGTTTCATTCTCCCGCTGGCACTCTCCCTGGCAAGATCTACTCCTTGCCCCGAAAGATAAAGGCTAGCCTACTCAACCAACAACCCCGACATGTCAACTGCAGTCCCCCCCGCTGCTACTTCTAACATCACCCACAAGGGGTCTCTCTTTCTCGTTTTTCCTCCTCCTCTTCCTTCTCTTCCTCCTCCTCCTCCTCCTCCCATGCCACTCTCCACTCAGCAGCAGCAGCAGCAGCATCTGGTAGAGGAGGCAGGTACCACCACCACCACCACCACCGCCGACGATGGTGACGACTTTGGTAAACCGCAGCAGCAGTCAGAGGCCACTGATGATTCTTGTCAGTCAGATCATGAAAATTGTCAACAGCAGCAGCCGCCTCTTTCTTCTGCTGCTGCACAAACCTCGGCTTCAGCCGCTGCAGCATCCACCAATACCACCGCCGCCGCTACTACTACTACTACTACTATTACAACCGCGGCGTGTGATGATGGTGGTACTTCCACTACTTCGGCCATTGCCGTAGTTATTGGAGATGGGGAGATAGTGGGCGAGGAAGGAAAAGCGACCATTTGGCGCAGTTACGCGCGGAACTCCAATCTGAAGATGTACTCTATCCAGCAAGCCTCCACAAGCGCCTTGAGGGTTTTCCTGGACCAGGGAAAAAAGGACTGTAACGTGAAACTGGTCGTGGTTTGTTTTACTGCTAACGTCTGTGTGCGCGGGACCATTTCCGAATACGAATGGAAAAGTCTTATCCAGATGCTGAACGAGGCTTTCCCTGAAGCCAGAATCCTAATGGGTTCTGTGATCTTCCCTCTGTATGGAGGAAAGTTGAAGTATCGTATCGTTGAGTCCAACGACAATTTGAGAAAGGCTGTTTGAGAAGCTCGCCAGGCTAAGGCCGCAGTACGATTCATTAACCTCCGACACGTCACTCGAAAAAGGTCGTCTAGAAAACTGAAAAGCCACATGTATCAAAACGCCTTGTTCCCCAACACAGAGTGCGTAAGAAGATTGGGGGCCGCTCTGTTCACGAAGTATCAGCTGTCGTCTGTCTACCACCACGCTGCCTCTTCGTAGAGGATAACAAAAAGGAGCAGTTGGGCATATCCCTGTCTTTTCCGCCGCCGCCGACTGCTACTACTACAACTGCTACTTCTTGTTTTGAAACGAAAACAAACAAACAAACAAACAAAAAAAAAACCCAACCACTACCAGCGTGTCATAGGTATTGTCTCTACTCTGCATAATATACCAAAATAAGTGTATAGTACAGAAACATCTGTCAAACCCCTCCCTTTCAACCCTTTTCTTTTTCTCATCTTCGATATGTCATCATCATCCATGTTGTCTCAGCAGCCGTGTACTATGATATAAATGGTTTTAATAGGGATCTGTCAACACCCCCTTGCCACCGCTTCTCACGTTTTAACCCTTTTTTTCTCTCTCTTTATCTCTCAAAACTTCGATCCCTATCGTCCATATCACAAACGTTTTCAGTGATGAATACTTGACAGGAAAAACATTCCACACCCGAGACTCTTCTTCTTCTTCGTCCGTGACATCTTTAAAAAATACACCCCATGAATGTGTTCGTGTTGGAAAAGGAGGAGTGATTTCTCGAGATATATTGTACCTTTTTCTAAATCTCTTCCGATCCCTATTGTCGATGTTTTCAGCGGTGGTGAATACTTGCCAGACCCACCCGCCTCTCTTCTTTGTTATGAATGTTTTCTTCGTGTTGAGAAAGGACGGAATTCTCACAACCAAGATAACTCACTTGATGTTACGTACCTCTATTGTGGGTTTTTTGTTTTTGTTGCTGTTGTTCTTGTTGTTGTAAGCAAATAAAGGAGGAAAAAAAAGTCTCACCCTCTTAAGTGTGTGATGCTGGTCATGGATATCTTCTCTCTCTCTCTCTCTCTCTCTCTCTCTCTCTCTCTCTCTCTCTCTCTCTCATCATCATCTCTCTCTCTCTCTCTCTCTATCTCTCTCTCTCTCATCAATGTGTGTGTGTGTGTGTGTGTGTGTGTGTGCGTGTGTGTGTGTGTGCACACCCACACGAGTGGATTTGTATGTGTGCCTTATGTGTACCCTTATTAACGCGCACATGGACACACAAACACACACACACATATTCACACACGCACACACATACATACATACACGTACATACATACACTCACGTACACACGCACACACACACATGCACGCACACACACGCTCGCATGCATGCAGAAGCAAGCACACACACACACGCACACGCGCACACACACACACACACACACACACACACACACACACACACACACACACACATACAGAGCTCTGACCCTTTTTCTTTTATTTACCAAAATGATTATGATATAACACATTAAAACCATACTGACTAAATGTCTTTTAGACCGTATGGTATATTTATGGTAAAATTTTCCATACGGCCGGACATTAACCATACCGCCTGTAACATATATATATATATATATATATGTATATATATATATATATAATTAAGTAAATGAGTATATCAATAAAGAACTAATTTATAGATACCACTAGACCAAATGATGAAAAAAAAAGAAAGAAGAAAGAAAGGAAGGACAGAAGGAAGGTAGGAAGGAAAAGAACCACAAAACCAAGAGAGATGAACAAATTGGCAAACAAACCCCAAAGTCTGCGTGGTGGGTAACTGAAAAAAATAATTAATTGATTACTTAATTAGTTAGTAAGTTAGTTCTCTCATTCTCAATTTATAACCATCTTCTCATAATATATTCATGGTACACCAGTCCTCTGTCTTACATGTCATTCTTATTTCTTTCTTTATCTTCCTATTTCCATCTCTTCTTTGTTTCTTTGTTTCCTTTTTGCACTCTATTCCTTTCTCTTTTACTCTTGTTATTTTCTCTTATGGTTATGGACATATACAATTTTTTCTTTTTTTTCTTTTTTTTTTTTTAGACAATTGCAAACTTAGAGACAGAAAGAGGCTCTTTACTACTTGTAGTCTGGTTGAAGCACCCCCAAAAAAGAAAAAAAAAATCTCACTAACTAACTAATTAAATAACTAAGTAACTAATTAAATAGCTAGCTAACTGATTAACTAATTAACTAACTGAGTAACTACCTTACTTACTACCTAACTACATGACTGACTAACTAACTAATTAACTATTTTTCACATTTTTTTTTTTCATTCTTCACATTTTTTCTTTGTTCTGCCTGGATTCGAACCTGCAGCTTTCGGATGGGTGGGCGTCTGAAGGCGTGCCTTTTTCAGACGGATGTCTTACCCCACTGCTAACAGACACCTATTCTACTTTGAGATGTTTATGCCTTTTGAAGTTCACTTTTGTTCCTCCCCAACCAGCAGCTCATTCAAATATTCAGGTGTTTCCTACACAATTCTGTTGGTATGCCTGCTATGAATCTCCCGTCAACTTTAGAAAGTATGTTGAACTCAGCACTGCAGAACATGACGCTATTCCCGTTCAAAATTGAAAGCAAAGGAAACCACATTGTGGTTGTCCTGAGGTTCAATACTATAACCGATTATTCCCTGTCACGTTACTACCACAGCATCCATGCTGTGTATCGCAGAAAGAGAACTATAAAATACCAATTCTGGCTCACCCACCTCCGCCAGCTCCAACCGGCTAAAGCCGGTTTCGCTGCTGCTCCGGCGGGCGATCCAGAATAGGTATTTTATAGTTCTCTCTATAAGTAAAATAAATTCTTAAATAAATTCTTATACAAGTCATCATCAAGTTCTTAATAAGTACTTAAATAGATTTACAAACATACATAATGTGTAGGATTATCTGTTTTTAATACTAATTTAGAAAACTTTTGAGACTTAAGTTTTTGCTTAATCCTTCGTTTTTCTTGATCGTTTTCAATAACATCGTTTTCTTTCATACATTCATCAAATGCGTCTCTATCTTTCATATGAAATAAAACCACCGTCTTTAATTGCTCTCTAAAGTCTTTTAAAACTGAATTATATTTTGGCTTAAAATCCATACACTTATCCCAGCATGTCTCCCACTGAAAGCCAGTTTTGACAAAGTGTTTCTTTTTTTTGACTATATCCTTTTCTGCCGAACAATCATCTATAATAAATAATGTCTGCGTTCCCTCAAACAGTTTAAAAAAATGTTCTAAACACTCACTCAGTTTATTGCTAGGATCAACTAAATAGATTTCATCATCTGTCCATATAAACCTTCTGTCGTGATATGATTTATTCCATTTGAGTGTTGGACAGAAAATTACAATATGATCAAAATTATAACTATAAACTGTTTGTAATAGGTCGAGGACAAATATTGTTTTTCCACAACCAGTCTGTCCACAAATTAATGAACAATGAGGGGTTTTTGTCATAAAGTTTAACATCAGCATTGACACCAAAGTCGTCTGCTCCATAGTTTTAAAACATAATTTAATCTAATCCAGTTATTGTTTTTATCATACTCTCTGTCAAAACTTGTTCAGTATAATAAAACCCTATAAGGCCCAAATGTGTAAGATTAATCCAGTTCAGTTCTGTAAGATCGTTTCTATTTAGACTAATATCAATTTTGTTGCTTGTTGTCATGACCTTAATATCCTCGCCATTGTAAAGAACAACGACAGTAACTTTAAGTTTGTCAACGTCTAAGTTTTGCCAGCTGATAAGAATTCCTTTCATAAGATTGTCACTGACGCCCAGAGCTCCATTTCTCGCCTCATCTTTTAAGACAGAAATTTTAAATATCATTGTGAACGTGTCTCCTAATTTTGTTCGTGGAATGAACTGTAATTTTGTAGAAGCTTTCTTTAAAACCGATTCTCTTCTGTGGAGGATGTACTGTTTGTCCCCAAACGGCTTTATTTCGATCTCTTTCCGACTGTTGTCCTCTGGCATAAGACTTACATGTAAAGGGCCAGAGTTCAATGCTTTTCTGAAACTTTTTTGACGGTCAAAAAATGTAAATGGGCTTAAGAATTCAAATTTTATGTCCCATTCTAAATATGGTTCTAAGTGCCATTTGTTGTCAGTTTTTCGAACTATTTTATATTCATACTGACCCGCATTATTTGCTTCTACATTGCGTAGTTGTTCTAGTTTAGGAAACCTTTTGCTGTCGCTAACCTCTTTGCGCTTATAATAACCATCTTTAGTGTACTCAAACCCATACAAAGTGCCTATCTCACCGTTTTGTTCAAAGTCCTCAACGTCTGCAAGGTCTTTTAATTCTAAAGTTACACACCTCTCAGGTGCTAATGTGACCCCCGAATCGTCTGGTCCACGCGACATTTTTTAAAACAACGTATTATTTTATTTCCAAAACAATGTGCAGGCTGTCACATTTGACGACTTTTCCTGTTTGGTCTTTGATTTTTATATTAAATGATCTGACCCTCCCACAAGCTAATCTTTTAAACTGTAAATTAGGGAATTGTATAATTTCATAATCGCAATATGCAGCTTTCCCTGATGGAAGAGCTCTTAAAACAGTTGAGGGCCTTCCATCATATAAGTTTTCATCAGTGCTCAGCTCGTCCAAATGAACATAGAGTAATGAATGTAATGCAAGATCGAGCGGATATTCTCCCTCATAAGTAGTTTCGTCTGATGTAACTATAAAACTATGATTGTCAGTTGCAAAGCCTAACATTTTAGCTAGCTCTACATCAAAAAGGTAATGGTCTACTTCTTCTTCAGGTTTGAATGTCAACATTATTTTCAAATTTGCATTGTTAAGTTTGAGAGTAATGTCGAAGTTACTCATTGCTTCTTTTAGCAAGCAAAACCCGTAATAACCATCAGGTATGGTTAACTGGCTAACTAAGTTTCCTCTGTTATCAAATTTTTTAATCTTATTATTCTCCTTGGATTTACTTATATTAAACCATACGACTTTGTAAAAAATTTCATGGAGTGCGACCCTTTGGGTTCCGCAGTTATTATCAATAGCATATTCTAAAAACGAAGGACTGTCTTGAGTTGTTATTGTTACAAACATTTTTAAAACAAATTTAAAAATGAGTGCATTCAAATATACTAATGCAAAATATTCTGTCGGGCCGCACTACAGTCCTAAAGATATAACAACTGATACCCTCGACATTTCTGTGACTCAGACTGACGCCTTTCAAGTAAAGGTTAGTACTCCATTGAACAGATATCTTAACCCTCCTATTAAAAAAGACTACATCGCGAAAGTGTGGTTCAGTCATCCGATGCAGTTTTATCAGAACCAGTTAAACTTTGCTGTGTTTTGCGCATCAACTGGGTGTGGAGTGTCGTATGCTGATCATTTAAATCATCCTGATCCTTTGGTGAGGTCAGTGTATAGATTTCATTTTTATTACACCTTCAGACGTATTTTATCTGAACTGCAAGCGCCATTACCAAATGACAAAACGTTTAATCCATTCAGCAACAGAATAGATTACAAGGCTTTTGAAAGGATCTGTAACGAATTTGATATTGACCCAAAGACAGACTTTAGACAAAAGTTGGATCTTAATCATGGTTTAGGCACTCTTTATTATTGGGGCATGCACAGAAAGTATAACTATGATTGGAATCCTCCTTACACATCTTTCTCTTCAGGCACAACTGTTCACCTCGGGTCCATAGAGCAAGAGCATAAAACAGCATGGACAACATTTATTTTGGATACCTCTAAGGGCCTAACAAAAGCGGGAATAGAACGAATAAACGACTCTATTCGTACTTATGTTTGGTGTTTGCTAGGTTCGCAAGCACAAACGAGATCAAACATAATTGATCCTTCTACTGGCTTTGATGCACAAAAACAGTATTTAGCAAATTTAGAGGATTCTATTAATTCTGCAATTGATTTGCCTTCAAGTATTAAAAGGTACCAAAATGTTTTGCAATACGCAAGATCGAAAGTAGACTTTGCTGTTGGCACTGGTTTATACATGCTGCCTTCCGACCTCAGACTTCAGATAGGAACAATAATAAACTATAATAATGAAATCCTTGTGGCGGGCAAAGAACAGAAAGTTGGAAAAAACAACATAAATTCTGAGCCAGTAATATTACAAACAATAAACAAACAAGCGGGCCCTGCTCGTGTAGTTGGCCCCCCAAGAATAAGTCAACCAATTCTCAAGGCCCAAAGCCCCAAGGACAAAAAAAATAATGACCATGAATATGAAAAGACAGCACTTGTTATTGGATTAACTGCCCTAGGATTACTTGGTCTTTATCTTACTATAAAGTAACCCAACTATTATGACAACTAATGTCCATAAGTGCTCGGCCATAAAGCCAAATACTTTGCTTGCAGTAGACAAAAGCCAGCTAACGATCCCCCTAATATGCCAGGTAAAGAGTCTATGGCCTTAGTGGCTAATTTTTTTAATAAACCCGCAAGATGATCAAGTTGTTTTTTTACCCATGATTTATCGGGTGGAGGAGATGGTGGCGGAGGCACTAACCCTTGCCCACCACCGCCTGTAATAGCCAACACCAGTGTACTTATTGCAAATCCTAAGGCTGTTATAACACTTGCTAATGTGACACCTTGCTCTCTAAACAGTGTTCTTATTCGTTCTGCTAGCGTTGTGTCTTCATACAAAATTCTTTGGATAGTTTCTCTTATTCTGCTCACTTGAGTTCGTAATTGTTCTCGGTTAGTAGACAACACTTCTAGTCTTGCTGATCTCTCTTGTTCAAGATCATGTAGTCTTCGGGTTATTCTTTCTTTAACATCATGGCCTAAGTTGTGGTCATCAGCCTCAACTAGTTTTTCTTTTTCTCTTTTTATATGCTCATCTAGTTCACCCAGTTTTGCTAAATTGTTTGTTAACTCACCCCTGATGCTTCTCAAAGCATGATCAAGGGCCGTTATTTCTCTCATAGGTAGCGGCGGATCGTGCATAGTTTTTAATACTGTTTCTTCTGAAAAACTGGTTTCTGCTTCTATTATTTTGTTTGCTGTTGGGCTTAAATCTTTAAGTTCCATGTTTTGTATTTGGTTATCTGTTGGGAGTTCTTGTAGTGTGTTTTGAAGTTTAGCAACTGCTTCCCTATCTAATTTTGGTTTAGTAATGCCAAGGCGATTTTGTTCGCTCACACTGAGCCTTTGTCTAATTGTACTCTTTTTTAAAAACTTTGATGAGTCTGGTTTAGTTGTAAGCTGAACAAGTTGTCCTTCGTCGTTTCTCACAAACAAATGGTCATCTTTTGTTTCAAAATCATTAGGGTCTATAAATTCGGGAGGTTCTTGGCCTAAACTTTGATAAAATGATTTGACCTTACTTTCTGTTAATTCACGCCGCAATGAGGGCAATGGATGTGTCAAAGGAGTCATTTCACTCATGTCGTCTCCAGGATCAAAAACATCATAATCTTCAATGCCTGCCATGTTTTTAAATAATTAACTTTTTATTTTGTTTTATAAAAAAATGTCACAAGCATATGGCTCAATTTTTGACCCGCATAGAAGACTGAAAGAGCCCTTTGGCGTGAAGGGAAATAAACAGAATATTATTGTTCCAAATAATCCATCTACTATTGATTCAGATCAAATTCTTACTGTTAAATTTCCAGACCTAGGAGCAGATGAAGTGATTGTACCAGGCTCTGCCCGACTTACTTTCAAAATAGAACTCGAATCAGCAACAGACGCAAACAGGACAGTTGTACAGAATCTGGGACGGGCAATCGTTAAGAAAATTTCTATAAAACTTGAGGGGCAAGAAATATTTTCTTTACACAATGCAGACATATTTCTAATCTATTGTGATCTATGGCTAACCGCGAATGAAAGGGCCGATCTTGCGTTTCAAGGAATCGAAAATAACGAAGCACTAAAACACAGAATAGACGCCGAAGATGCTAAAGCCGGCAACAAGTATGAAGCTGTAAGTTTTGCTTATGGAAATCGCTTTTCCATACCCTTAGATTTTGAGTTGTTAAAAGCGCATGCACCATACTTTCAAGGAGCATTAAAAGACAGATTGTCATATGAACTAACTTTTAATGAATACAAACGTGTTATTAAATCTACAACCGCCGATGCAAAGTACAGCATTTCTGACATCTCGTTAGAGTTTGACATTGTTAGCAACCCTAACTTAGCAAGGCTGATTGAGCAACAATATCAGTCAAAATTAGCAATATATTACGAAAGAGTGATTCATCATTCAAAATATATCAAAAGCAGGGCAGACACTATATGGAATTTTAGTTTTAGCGCCACAGCACGATCACTTAAAGGTATTTTATTGCTGTGTGAAGATGATAAAGAACCATACCAAAGACAAAGTGAAAAGTTTATTAATCCTAAAATAACGAAAGTACAATGTTCAATTGAGGGTAGTCCTAACCAAGTCTACGGTAGTGGGCTTAAACCTTATCATCATTTTGATGAAATAAGAAAATTGTTTGGAGGCGGGAGGTCTAGAAGTCCAACAGTAGACCTTGTGTCTAAAGATCTACACCTTCACAGTGTTAGACTTGATGAATATTTAACAACGAAATACGGTTTATGGATTGACCTAAGGTCAACAGAGGATAATCAGTTGCATGGGAGTGGGAGAACAGTTAAAGACGTAATAAACATTCAAATTGATAAAGAAAAAGAGAGTGATAAACCACTTAATGTACATTTGTTTTTAATAT
Organism: Conus canariensis; assembly: GCA_033310375.1. NCBI lineage: Eukaryota > Metazoa > Mollusca > Gastropoda > Neogastropoda > Conidae > Conus > Conus canariensis. Next base: position 21,625 of record JAMYXO010000468.1, on the reverse strand, counting down.
ATGATGCGCAGCTGAATATTCAAGATAACAGATTAAAAGATATCCAATACTAAATTATTTTTATTTTAAAAAAAAAGCATGTCTGTTCAGGTTTATCCAAAAGTGCCCAAAGAAGAGATAGTAGGCAACTCTGTTGCTGTAGACATAAAAACTTTCAGATTAACAAACATAACACAAATGCAAACCCAATTAGAGCAGGACCTTTCAAAATACAGTAAAACCAAACGAAGGTATTCTGCTGTCTTTAATGCTGTTACATATGTTAATACTGGAGCATCGATCACTAGTGCTCTATCAGCAGGAACAAGTGTAGGTCTCTTAGCAACAGGCGTAGGTGCACCGGCAGCTTTACCTCTAGGCGGTTTGTCTTTAACTCTTGGCCTGTGTTCATTGGCTGTAAGTGCTGTCAGCAAAAAAAATAAAAGCTAAACTCCAAAAGCACACAGCTATGGTTCAACTAATAACAGCTAAACTTAGTTCCTTCAAACTGATAATTGATAAAGCACTTGCTGACTCGAACATCACGGATGAAGAATTTAGTCGCCTACAGGCTGATTTTGAGGACTACAAAAGACAAAAGTTTGATCTTCAAAGAAAGGCAAGGGCAACTTTTTCTCAACAACCAGACACCGACCAGATAAAAAAAGAATGTTTAAAAAAAGTAAACGAGACATTAAACTCTGTTCTAAACAGCTCACATTAACAACCCCAAAGAGTGTTTATACTTTAGTTTACGAGTCCAAGCACAAAAAGACCGTCGATATTGATTCTGACTAAGTATTTTTTTTAATTTAAATAAATATTTTGAGTTAGAAAAGAAGCTCAAAATGGAATACACTGATTTTGATTCTTGGTTTGATGCAGAAGAGAGTTTGTCAAAAGCTTTGAAGGATACAAATATAGAAGTTATTAATCCAACAAATGTGTTAGAAAGCGTTGAGTATGCTATTTCTCAAATCCCCAATTATTTAGCAATAAACCCTCCAGTTAAAGTAAGGTTAGTTGTTTTAGTTGATTACATAACAATAAGCGAAGAAAATCTAGAAGTCTGGGTCTCAACTAAACAGCAGGCTATTCTTTCTTATAGTGATTTAACGCCTGATTGGGCAGAACAACTTCTTACTCAGTTTAACGATGCTTCTGAAGCAGCAAAAATGAGAGGTTCTGGTTGGTCAGAGGGTAAAGTATTAGAGATTAGATTAAAACAGGCTAAATACGAGCCAATTATAGGAAAGTCTTTTATTCCTCTACCATCAGAATTAGTTGCAAAGAGAGCGGTTCTGAACATAAAGAATTCAGATAACAAATGTTTTATGTGGTGCGTTCTTGCTAGGCTACACTTTGTTAAAAAAAATGCAGAGAGAGTTACTAACTATTTACAGTGGGCTAATGATCTTAACTTTAACGGCCTTGAATTTCCTATGGATGTAGACAAGATTGATCAGTTTGAAAAACAGAATCCACCAATAACTGTTAATGTCTACACATGGTCTGTTAAATCAGGTCTTCTACCAATTAGAGTGTCAAAAAAACAGTCCATCAATAGGAGAACCAGACAAACACCATGTAGACTTACTCCTGATGCAAAGCCTTAATGGGTTGCACTACACGCTAATACGCACAATGAGTAGACTAATTCAGCATACTTCAAAAGATGGGCACAAACAAGAATTCTGTAGAAAATGTTTAACAAGAATTCCATCCGTTCAAGCTGCGAGTGAACATGTAAAACATTGTCTCAGTCCAGTGGACTGCAATACAGAACTAATTATGCCAAGAGAAGGCAGTAAGGTTAGTTTTAAGAATTACAAAAAACTCCAGAGGTCTCCATACGTTGTTTACGCAGACTTTGAATCGCTTATTGTTCCTTATGAAGGGCCAGCTCCAAAAAATTTACCAAAAACAGTTATAATGAATAACCACCAGATTTGTTCTTATGCTTTCATTGTTGTTAGGTCAGATGGTGAACATTCAAAGCCAGAATTATACAGAGGACCACATGCAGTAAAACATTTCTTAAAACGCATGCAAGAAGTTCGTAATGTCTGTTCTAATAATCTAGTCCTATCCGATCTTAAGATGACGCCTGAAGATCAAGATCGCTATGACTCAGCCACTCACTGTTGGATTTGTGGTTTAGAGCTAACACCTAAAAGTTTAAATCCAACAGTAAGAGACCATGATCACATTAGCGGAAAGTTTAGAGGAGCAGCGCATAACAATTGCAATCTTCAACTAAAGTTTGATCCTAGGACTTGGAGACTTCCTATATTCTTTCATAACTTGCGAGGTTACGACTCTCATCTTATATTGCAAGCAGTAACTAGCGCCTTTAGGGTGTCATGCATTGCGCAGTCATCAGAAAAGTACATGTGTTTTACTTTAAATAATTTATCTTTTTATGACTCTATGCAACACCTGATGGGGAGTTTAGAATCGCTAGCAGGATCCTTAAAGTCCTGCCCAATAACGGAAGAATATTTTGACCCAACACTCGTTAGAAAGGGCGTTTACCCTTATGAGTACATGAACAGTTGGGAAAGGTTTGAAGAGCCAGCCCTTCCGCCTAAAGGTGCGTTCTTTTCTAGTCTTAGAGGAAAAGACATTAGCGACTGCGATTACCAGCATGCTCAAGAAGCGTGGCAGAAATTAGAGTGTAAAACAATGGGAGACTATCATGATTCCTATTTAATGGCGGATACCTGTTTGTTGGCGGATATCTTTGAAAATTACAGAAAGACCTGCATGAAACATTATAGTCTAGATCCTGCGCATTATATTTCTGCGCCTGGGATGAGTTGGGATTCCTTTTTAAAATTTACTGGAGTACAGATTGACCTGTTGTCTGACCTACCAATGCTTCAGATGATTGAAAACGGATTGCGGGGCGGAATTAGTATGGCGTCTCACCATTACTGTAAAGCAAACAACAAATACCTAGACAACTATGATCCAAGTAAACCTTCTAACTATCTTATGTATTTAGATGCAAACAATCTGTATGGTTGGGCTATGAGTCAATCACTTCCATTACGTAACTTTAAAATGTACACAGGAGGTGTAAAAGACATTCAAAAGTTTTTAAAATGGCTTCAGAGTCTAGAAGCTGATCGTAAAAGAGGTCTCATTCTAGAAGTTGATTTAGAATATCCTCATGAACTTCATGATTACCATAATGACTATCCATTAGCGGCAGAAACCCTAAAAGTGTCAATGACAGAACTGCCTAAACTTGTGCCTAATCTTCGTGACAAAAAAAATTATGTCTGTCATTACAGACTTCTCCAATTTTATTTAAGACATGGTTTAAAGTTAACAGCAGTTCATCGTATAATTGCATTTGATCAAGAACAGTTCATGAAACCATACATCATGAAGAACACTGATCTCAGAACTAAATCCGCAGATGCTTCAGAAAAAGACTTTTTCAAGTTGATGAACAACAGCTGTTTTGGAAAGACTATGGAAAATCCGCACAAGCGCAAAGATGTAAGATTGGTCACTAGAGAAAACGATGCAATTAAGTTGACTTCAAAACCAAATTATCAAGACTTCAGAAGATTTCATGATCAGCTTTTTGGAATAATGATGAAAAAAAAGAAAGTCAAATTGGACAAACCTGTTTTTATTGGGTTTACTGTTTTAGAGCTGTCGAAGCTTTTGATGTTAGAATTTCTTTACGACTACTTTAAACCCTTGTATCCAGAGTCCAGAGTTCTGTACACAGATACAGATTCCTTTGTAATCGACATCCCTACTGAAGATTTTTACAAAGACATGGAATTAGAAGTAGCAAAAGGGCATGCCGGATGGTACGACACATCTGATTACCCTAAAGATTCACCTTTGCATTCAGTTATTAATAAGAAGGTTTTAGGTAAGATGAAGGATGAATTATCTGGAGGTGTGATCAAGGAGTTTATTGGTTTAAGGTCAAAAATGTACAGTCTTGCTAGCCAAACAAAAACTGTTAAAAAAGCAAAGGGAATATCTCGCAGTGTTGTGCAGTGAAACATATCGCATGATAACTACAAAGAAGCATTGTTCAATAAAAAGACTTTTCATCATGACAATTACAAGCTGCGATCTAATCTGCATGAGATTAACACAACAGTTGTAACAAAACGGTCTCTTGACCGCACTAACACAAAAAGAGTATTTGTTAATCCAGAGTATTCATATGCAATTGGGCACTGGAGGACATTTGGTCAAGCGCAATTAGATACTCAGTAATTTCTTTATCCAGTATAGCTGGATTATTTGTGGTTGTTGTTTCAAGATTTTTGATTTTTTCATAAATATTAGGATCAATGGGTAGTTTATTCTTTATCATTGTTTTAATAATAAATCTATACGCAAATAATTTTTTTTGAGCTTCCATTTTAACTCAGAAATGTATTTGCCTAAATTAACTAAGCGACTGGAACTGTGTCTGGCGGGATTATCTGCAGTTCTTCCTTCACAAAAGATCTTCGGGGGGCTGGTCGCTTTGTTGTGTCAGTTTCTCGTAAATAATACACGGGCGGATTCATTTTCACAATTTTTTTTATCTCATATGGATCAACACTCCAAACTGGATCTGTTGCCCTGATGCGAGTGTCCCCTTCCGCTTCTCCCGGTAAATAAAGGTACCTTACTTTCAAACCAAATGGCAATAGTTTGCTGGATGAACTGGAGTCTCCTTCAACAACATTTATTGTTTGTTTTCTGATTGCTTGTACTGGTTTTAGCCCTTTAAATTCTTCATTATTCATTGCGCGCAAAACTGAGGGCAGTCTTTTTACCCATTCTGTGTTGCGAGAATTGTCAATCAGCTCTCTGTGATACTGGTAGGAGAAAAGTCTTTCAGATAACTGTTTGTTAAAGTTTTCAACCAAAGCCTGTGATCTGTGAACACCCGGAATGCCTCTTTTAATGGTAACTCTATGTTTTAACAATAATTGATTCACTTGACCTTTAAATTCTTTTCCGTCATCGACTTGAATCATGCGAGGATAAGTTAAGGGTCCTCGTTGGTATATCAGCTGTATGGCAACAGCAACAGCAGAAGCACTCTTTTGTGTTAATGGTTCCGCATCTTTGTATCTTGAAGCTATATCAATGACTGTAAGTGCGTACTTAAATCTTTTTCGTCTAATCGTATCATGGGGTAAATATAGAAGATCCATTTGATGGGTGTCGTTTGGAGTTATATTCACAAAGTGTGGTCTCTGTAGTTTTTTAGGCGCTGGTAGATAAATTTGCCAAATTGCTTGTTTAGATAACCATTCTTTTGCTGTTTGTTCACTGACTCCCGCTGCTTGGCTAAGCTTTTTAATTGCTGTTATTCCCTTCCAATATCCTTTTGGAGAATAATAGATTTTGTACATTTTTATTCAGCCAATACTTTGTGCAACAAAATACACAGCGGTCATGCCAAAGACAATAAACAATATTTCTTGCATCTTTTGTTTTTCTGATGGTTGATAAAAGTCGCTGAATTTTGGTGGGGGCAATGTTTCAACTTGTTGGCCTGTTACTAGAAAATATTCTTTTATTGCCTGGTCAACATCTTTAAATGTGTAAGCTGCATGTCCCTGTTGTTTAAGTCTGTCGTTAATAAAATCTAACTGCTCCATTCTTTGCTTTTCATAGGTGTCTTGTGCAGCGGCTAGTTGCTCCATAGCTCTGTTATGTCTTTTTCTCTCATCGTTATTTTGTAGTTTACTAAACGCGTAATTACTTCCGCTGAAAGCAAGCGCGTTGACCACTGCGCCGCCTATCATCATTACGAGTGAAGCCATTTTTATAAATGTATTTTTTTTACATATTTATATTTTCTGGAATTATTCCTTGCTTAACTAGAAAATCTTTCGTAGCAAATGAAGCTGTAATGACAGCAATCAACTTTGCTGAGTCTTCAAAATCTAGCTTGCCAAGATCTGCTGGTTTTATTCTTAACAAGCTTTTACCAAGCATTGTGTATCCTACACTTAGACCTCCAATAACAGCAGAATGGTATACGAGGTTGGCAACAGTTTTTTCGGTGCTCATTTTTAAAAAATAAAATAATATTTATTATTAATAAAACATGAACTGCGATGATTTACTTCCTGAACTTATGATTACAAATAATCAAGTTGATGACCAAGCTATTATGCGCCAAAAAGAAAGGCTGTATTCTTTGGCGGCGTGTGGAAAAACAAAACAGTACCTCGGAAATGAATTCAGCATAGAACAGATTCAACAGATGTCGCCGCAAGACATTGTAAAGTATCACAACAGGTATGAAGCGCAACTGGGGTCAAGAATGGTCAAAAGTGTCGGACAAACTGTTCTTAGTTTGTACACTAAACTCGTTAGTAGATTTGCGCCCATTGATTCTGAACAAGATTTTATGTATGATTTAACGCAGGATCCAGTTTTAACAAAGTCATTAGAGTCTCTAGGATGTGATCTATATTACAGATTTGGAACATTATTGTCGCCAGTAATTATGGGGTTAATTACGTTTAATCATATAGATTTTATTTCCCTTAAAAATGACCGAGCAGAATCAGAAAACGTTGATGGAGAAAGTGACCCGTGAAAAGAATCCTGGGCGCGTTGAAGCAGGGAAAAAATTAGCAGAGTGGAACAAAAAAAGAAAATTAGAGTTACAACATATAACTCATAATGAAAAAACACCAGTTGTGCCAGAGCCACAACAAGAACAAGTTGTTTCAAGTCCCGCAACATCATCATGGATTATTTGGATTAAAAGAGTTGGCATTTTTGGCGTCATTGCTGTTGGTGGGGGTGGTTATTACGTTTATAAAACATATAAAGAAAGACAGCAAAAACCAAAGCAGCCCAAAAAATCACAGCCACTAAATACAAAATCTGAACAAAAAAGAATACCAGAACTGCCAACAACAAAATCTCATTTTGATCCATTTGATATGCAGTAATATTTATAAATAATTATAAATTGACTTGAATAAGAACTTGGTTGTACTTAGAGGATGACTTAGTTATAATCTTGAGCTGACTTGATTAAGTACTTGAGCTGACTTGATTAAGAACTTGAGTAAGAATTTGAGTTGACTTAATTAAAAACTTGATTAAGAACTTGAGGTGACTTGATTAAGAACTTGGGGTGACTTGATTAAGAACTTGGGGTGACTTGGGGTGACTTGGGGTGAAGGTGTCAAGTGTAACAAAGTGAAAGGAGGTGTCAAGAAAAGTGGAACTGGTAGGACCACTTGACATCTGTTATTTCAGCCGGTTGCTTTGTGACTGAACAGGATGTGCCCCACGCGCTGAGCGGTGATTGGTTGCCTGGTCAGGTGCGCGCCGCGAGCTCGGTGAGAGCAGTGGGCTCGCGAGACGTGTTTTATCGATTTTTTGGTCGGAACATAGCGAGACACACACAGTCGGTAAACGGGCCGCTCAGCCTGCTGACTTACTGCGACGCTATCATTGTGTTGTCTTGGTCTTGCAAAAGAAGCTGACAATCAACTGACTGGTGGTAGACTGTTTGAGGGAACACAAAAATGAAAAACTTTATCAAAACTGGCTTTCAGTGGAAGACATGCTGGGATAAGTGTGTGGATTTTATGTCAAAAATATAACTCAGTTTTAAAAGACTTTAGAGAACAGTTAAAGACTGTAGTTTTATTTCATATGAAAGACAGAGACGCTTTTGATGAATGTATGAAAGAAAACGATGTTATTGAAAATGCCAAAGATAAACAAAAAATTAAGCAAAAACTAAAGACGCAAAAGTTTTCTAAATTAGTGTTAAAAACAGATAATCCTACACATTATGTTTGTTTGTAAATCTATTTAGCTAATAAAAGAAGTTATTTAAGTACTTGTTAAGAACTTGATGATGACTTGTATAATAACTTATTTAAGAATTTATTTTACTTATAGAGAGAACTATAAAATACCTATTCTGGATCACCCGCCGGAGCAGCAGCTGGTGAAGGTGGGTGAGCCAGAATTGGTATTTTATAGTTCTCTCAGAAAGTGCCCCTTCCAGGTAAACAGGGATAACACTGTGAAACACAGAGGAAGCCAAGGGTAGGCAAGGCAGCCCTTTCATCTCCATCTGGTTTATTTTTGCCAACTCTGCCCAGTTTGTTCTATGCTGCTGATTCTGACAGTGAAAAAAAACTGTTTATACTGATAACCATGTAGCTGACAATAATCATCATTTGCCTTCCTCTCTTCCCCAGTCTTTGTATGATACTCAAAACAATCAACAGCAAATTTACATGAAACTGTGTGGCGTCAATATACAGTTAGTGACAGTGTGTGATGACTCTGAGAAAAAGTGCGTAGCAGAAACAGATTTCCATATGACTGTTAGAGTAAGAAATACTGAAGGCTATGAACAGGAAAATAATGCAACCGAACGTCATTCAAAATCGATGCATTTACCCGACACAGAGCACAAAACTAATGTTAGATCAAGCACATGTGGCACAGACAGCACCTAGCTCACTAAAGAAGCTAATGTGCAGCAGCACACAGAATCTTGTCAACAAAACATTCACACACAAATAATGGCAACTATTGAGGAAAGAGGGAAGAACTTGGTCAATCTCCTCCGTGTTTGTGGCGAAGTTAAACACATCACTTCTACCTGGAGCAAAGATGTTGTGAAAGGAAATCCTCACTATGACCCATCGTAACTGTTTTGTTGTAAAGTTGTGAGGTGGACTATTACTATGTGTGATTGACAGTCCAAGGATTAGTTACAAATGTATTTAATACCACGATGTCGGATCCATGTCAAGATGAAGGTTTGTAAAGGCCAATTGTACAACGTTCTATCCACATAATTTTCCTGTATGTGCTTCCGTCCTCACTCCATTTCTCACCTGCCCTCACCCCCTTCCCTGTTCCCCCATCCCATTCCTCCATAGTCCGTTTTGTGAAGGGCCTTAATAGCCTAAACCACATAAAACTATTCGCATTCATATTCTCTCTCTCTCTCTCTCTCTCTCTCTCTCTCTCTCTCTGAAAAGTCACAAATTGAATACGTACATAAATTAATACCTAATGAACGCCTTAATAAATAAACAAATAATGAATGAATGAAAAAAAAAAAATATATATGTATAACCACATATATATATATATATATATGTCATAACCACATATGTATATATTATATATATATATATATATATATATATATATATAATTTAGTAAATAAGTATATGAATAAATAACTAATTTATAGATACCACTAGACCAAATGATCAAAAAAAGAAAGAAGAAAGAAAGGAAGGACAGAATGAAGGTAGAAAGGAAAAGAACCACAAAACGAAGAGATAATGAAATTGGCAAACAGTACGAATCTATTTAATACCACGATGTTGGATCCATGTCATGATGGAGATTTGTAAAGGCCAATTGTACAACGTTGTTTCCACATAATTTTCGTGTATGTGCTTCCGTCCTCACTCCATTTCTTCCCTGCCCTCACCCCTACCCTGTTCCCCCATCAAATTCCTCCATAGTCCGTTTTGTGAAGGGCCTTAATAGCCTAAACCACATAAAACTATTCGCATTCATATTCGTTCTCTCTCTCTCTCTCTCTCTCTCTCTTTGAAAAGTCACAAATTGTATACGTATATAAATGAATACCTAATATACGCCTTAATAAATAAACAGATAATGAATAAGTGAATGTATGTGTATATATATATATATATATATATATATATATATATATATATATATATATATATGTATATATATATATATATAATTAAGTAAATGAGTATATCAATAAAGAACTAATTTATAGATACCACTAGACCAAATGATGAAAAAAAAAAGAAAGAAGAAAGAAAGGAAGGACAGAAGGAAGGTAGGAAGGAAAAGAACCACAAAACCAAGAGAGATGAACAAATTGGCAAACAAACCCCAAAGTCTGCGTGGTGGGTAACTGAAAAAAATAATTAGTTGATTACTTAATTAGTTAGTAAGTTAGTTCTCTCATTCTCAATTTATAACCATCTTCTCATAATATATTCATGGTACACCAGTCCTCTCTGTCTTACATGTCATTCTTATTTCTTTCTTTATCTTCCTATTTCCATCTCTTCTTTGTTTCTTTGTTTCCTTTTTGCACTCTATTCCTTTCTCTTTTACTCTTTTTATTTTCTCTTATGGTTATGGACATATACAATTTTTTCTTTTTTTTTCTTCTTTTTTTTTAGACAATTGCAAACTTAGAGACAGAAAGAGACTCTTTACTACTTGTAGTCTGGTTGAAGCACCCCCAAAAAAGAAAAAAAAAATCTCACTAACTAATTAAATAACTAAGTAACTAATTAAATAGCTAGCTAACTGATTAACTAATTAACTAACTGAGTAACTACCTTACTTACTAAGTACCTAACTACATGACTGACTAACTAACTAATTAACTATTGTTCACATTTTTTTTTTTCATTCTTCACATTTTTTCTTTGTTCTGCCTGGATTCGAACCTGCAGCTTTTGGATGGGTGGGCGTCTGAAGGCGTGCCTTTTTCAGACGGATGTCTTACCCCACTGCTAACAGACACCTATTCTACTTTGAGATGTTTATGCCTTTTGAAGTTCACATTTGTTCCTCCCCAACCAGCAGCTCATTCAAATATTCAGGTGTTTCCTACACAAGTCTGTTGGTATGCCTGCTATGAATCTCCCGTCAACTTTAGAAAGTATGTTGAACTCAGCACTGCAGAACATGACGCTATCCCCGTTCAAAATTGAAAGCAAAGGAAACCACATTGTGGTTGTCCTGAGGTTCAATACTATAACCGATTATTCCCTGTCACGTTACTACCACAGCATCCATGCTGTGTATCGCAGAAAGTGCCCCTTCCAGGTAAACAGGGATAACACTGTGAAACACAGAGGAAGCCAAGGGTAGGCAAGGCAGCCCTTTCATCTCCATCTGGTTTATTTTTGCCAACTCTGCCCAGTTTGTTCTATGCTGCTGATTCTGACAGTGAAAAAAACTGTTTATACTGATAACCATGTAGCTGACAATGATAATCATTTGCCTTCCTCTCTTCCCCAGTCTTTGTATGATACTCAAAACAATCAACAGCAAATTTACATGAAACTGTGTGGCGTCAATACACAGTTAGTGAAAGTGTGTGATGACTCTGAGAAAAAGCGCCTAGCAGAAACAGATTTCCATATGACTGTTAGAGTAAAAAATACTGAAGGCTATGACGAGGAAAATAATACAACCGAACGTGATTCAAAATCGATGCATTTACCCGACACAGAGCACAAAACTAATGTTAGATCAAGCACATGAGGCACAGATAGTGCCTAGCTCACTAAAAAAGCTAATGTGCAGCAGCACACAGTCTTGTCAACAAAACATTCACACACAAATAATGGCAACTATTGAGGAAAGAGGGAAGAACTTGGTCAATCTCCTCCGTGTTTGTGGCGAAGTTAAACACATCACTTCTACCTGGAGCAAAGATGTTGTGAAAGGAAATCCTCACTATGACCCATCGTGACTGTTTTGTTGTAAAGTTGTGAGGTGGACTATTACTATGTGTGATTGACAGTCCAAGGATTAGTTACAAATGTATTTACTACCACGATGTTGGATCCATGTCATGATGAAGGTTTGTAAAGGCCAATTGTACAACGTTGTTTCCACATGATTTTCGTGTATGTACTTCCGTCCTCACTCCATTTCTCCCCTGCCCTCACCCCTACCCTGTTCCCCATCCCATTCCTCCATAGTCCGTTTTGTGAAGGGCCTTAATAGCCTAAACCACATAAAACTATTCGCATTCATATTCGTTCTCTCTCTCTCTCTCTCTTTCGGGTCGTGCTCCCCCTTCAATTACAGAGAAATTTAGATTGAATGAAAATCGCCATTTTTATAAAATTGTAATATCCCATCCAAGAATAGATATGTTTAAAACCAGTCTTCACTACTCTGGCGGCTTCTTGTGGAACCGCATTTCACCCTCTCTTGATGTTCATGCCAGCATATATAGCTTTAAAAGGGCACTTCATACCCAGCTAATGACTGAATTTTCCAATTCATGCTCTTAAACTCTCTCTCTCTCTCTCTGTCTCTCTCACTCTCTCTCTCCCTCTGTCTGTCTGTCTGTCTGTCTGTCTCTCTCTCTCTGTACTGGTCTCTTTCATCTATTGTTCCAAAGGTGCTGCTTGTCAAGTGTAAATTTTTGTCTTTGCTTACAGGTTGGGGTGCCTGTTCAATGATTTTTTTTTCTTTTTCCAGAAATGTGTTATAATTTTATTGTTGTGATAATGTTTATTGTATATATATTTATCTATCTTCCAATAACCATTTTTTCATGAACTATATATGATGACCCCTCCCCTCCCATCTGTTTCTCTCTCTGTCTCTCTGTCTCTGTCTCTCTCTCTGTCTCTCTCTCTCTCTCTCTCTCTCTCTCTCTCTGTGTCTGTCTGTCTGTCTGTCTGTCTGTCTCTCTCTCTCTCTCTCTCTCTCTCTCTCTCTCTCTCTCTCTCTCCCTCTCTCTTCCAGGCATTGATTGTCGTCTGTTCTTTTGTGTTAACCATTTCCTCTGTCTATTTATAGCGTTTATGTATGTTTACTTTAATTCTAGATTAGTTTTGCTGATGTTATTATTGCATTTTATATGTATTTCCCTTTGTTGAGGGCCGGATGTAAAAAAAGCCATTTTGTGCTTATTCCGCTTTTTCCCTCATTAAAAAAGATTCGTTCGTTCGTTCGTTCGTTCTCTCTCTCTCTCTCTCTCTCTCTCTGAAAAGTCACAAATTGAATACGTACATAAATTGATACCTAATAAACGCCTTAATAAATAAACAAATAATGAATTAAAAAATATATATATATTATTTATGGGGCACCCGGCGTTGCCCGGGATATGAACATTCTTTGCGATACTCACGTGATGGCAAACATGTATTAATTGTTTTGATTTACAATCAACCCCCCCCCCCCCCCAACATCTTCCCACCCCCTCCCCCCGACACAGATACACATTCTGTCTCTGTCTCTGTCTGTCTGTCTGTCTCTCTCTCTTATACATTCTATTGTTTTCCACCTGCCTCTGGCCCCTTTCCCCTAGCACGTCGAGATGCTTTTCTCGCTCGATTTTCCGCCTGCACTCACTGTTCCCATTTCCATTCTACTGATTGCCCTTAATTTGGTAGGAACAGACTTTGTGCAGAAGTAGTTTATTTCAACGGGTCTGTGTCTAATGTAAAAATAGTGTATCAGGCTTTGCACTGTACAATCATTTTTCTGGCCCCTCTCATTGCTCCCTTTTCATCCCCCTACACTGTCCCATCCATGTTGCAAAATTACTTACCGTTACTGGACATACGCATACCGAATTTTATCAATAGCGGTGTAAATTTAGAAAATAACGGTTTTTAACGGTCAATGTTAAGTTTTGGTTCGTAAAATACATTGTTCAGCGCTTAAAACTGTACGTGCATACGGAATGTTATCAAGAACGGTGAAAATTTAGAAATTCAGAAAATAACGGTTTTTTAACGGTCAATGTTAAGTTTCGGATCTTGAAAATTGTATATCATTGTTTAGCGTTCAAAACTGCACATGTATATTGAATTTCTTCAAGAATACTCTAAATTTATAAAATAACGGTTTTTAACGGTCAGTTTTAAATTTCGGTTCGTAAAAGTTGTATATCATTTTTCGGCATATAAAACTGCACATGTATACCGAATTTCATCAAGAACAGCCTAAATTTTGAAAATAACGGTTTTTAACGGTGAAATTTAATGGTCATAATGACCATCTAATGACCCTATGTTACCCGCTGGATGTTCCTGTAGGCTTATGTCAAGTTTGGTGGCGATCCGATGACTGTCGTGGCCTCCAACCTCAGAAGATCGAGTTTTAAACAGTTTTTATAGGGTTTGGTGTTTTAAACGGTTTTTAACTGTTATAAATAATGTTTCTTAACTGCCAAATAACGGTTCTAATTTTCGAGAAGTAGCCCTGTACCTGTGCAATGTCACAACGGCCATTTGATGAAAAGCAGAGGAAAAAGATGTCTTTGAAACCGTTATAACAGTTTTTTTTTAACGGTTTTTAACGGTTTTATTTTTTTAGAGATTAGCCCCAAACCATCCTCGGGTCACAACAGACGTACCTGCTAAACCATCCATGTTGCAAAATGACTTACCGTTACTGGACACACGCATACCGAATTTTATCAATAGCGGTGTAAATTTAGAAAATAACGGTTTTTAACGGTCAGTGTTAAGTTTTGGTTCGTAAAATTTGCATAACATTGTTCAGTGCTTAAAACTGTACGTGCATACGGAATGTTATCAAGAAGGGTGAAAATTTAGAAATTCAGAAAATAACGGTTTTTAACGGTCAATGTTAAGTTTCGGATCTTGAAAATTGTATATCATTGTTTAGCGTTCAAAGCTGCACATGTATATCGAATTTCTCCAGAATACTCTAAATTTATAAAATAACGGTTTTTAACGGTCAATTGTAAATTTCGGTTCGTAAAAGTTCCATATCATTTTTCGGCATTTAAAACTGCACATGTATACTGAATTTCATCAAGAACAGCCTAAATTTTGAAAATAACGGTTTTTAACGGTCAAATGTAATGGTCATAATGACTATCTAATGACCCTATATTACCCGCTGGATGTTCCTGTAGGCTTATGTCAAGTTTGGTGGCGATCCTATAACTCTCATGGCCGCCAACCTCAGAAGATCGGGTTTTAAACAGTTTTTATAGGGTTTGGTGTTTTTAACGGTTTTTAACTGTTATAAATAACGTTTCTTAACTGCCAAATAACGGTTCTAATTTTCGAGAAGTAGCCCCGTATCTGTGCAATGTCACAATGGCCATTTGATGAAAAGCAGAGGAAAAAGATGTCTTTGAAACCGTTATAACAGTTTTTTTAACGGTTTTTAACGGTTTTATTTTTTTAGAGATTAGCCCCAAACCATCCTCGGGTCACAACAGACGTACCTGCTAAATTTCAAGAAGATCGGGTTTTAAACAGTTTCTTTTATAGGGTTTGGTGTTTTTAACGGTTTTTAACTGTTATAAATAAGGTTTTTTAACTGCCAAATAACGGTTCTAATTTTAGAGAAGTAGTCCTGTACCTGTGCAATGTAACAACGGCTAGTTGAACAAAAGCAGAGGAAAAAGATGACTTTGAAACCGTTATAACAGCTTTTTAACGGTTTTTAACGGTTTTATTTTTTTTGAGATTAGCCCAAAACCATCCTCGAGTCACAACGGACGTACCTGCCAAATTTCATGACAATCGGTTGAGCCGTTTTTTGAGTCTATAGCGTACACAGACACACACACACACACACACACACACACACACACACACACACACACACACACACACACACACTCACAGACAGAATTTGCCATTTATGTATTATATATATATATATATATATATATATAATTAAGTAAATGAGTATATCAATAAAGAACTAATTTATAGATACCACTAAACCAAATGATGAAAAAAAAGAAAGAAGAAAGAAAGGAAGGACAGAAGGAAGTTAGGAAGGAAAAGAACCACAAAACCAAGAGAGATGAACAAATTGGCAAACAAACCCCAAAGTCTGCGTGGTGGGTAACTGAAAAAAATAATTAGTTGATTACTTAATTAGTTAGTAAGTTAGTTCTCTCATTCTCAATTTATAACCATCTTCTCATAATATATTCATGGTACATCAGTCCTCTCTGTCTTACATGTCGTTCTTATTTCTTTCTTTATCTTCCTATTTCCATCTCTTCTTTGTTTCTTTGTTTCCTTTTTGTACTCTGTTCCTTTCTCTTTTACTCGTTTTATTTTCTTTTATGTTTATGGACATATACAATTTTTTCTCCTTTTTTTTTTTTAGACAATTGCAAACTTAGAGACAGAAAGAGGCTCTTTACTACTTGTAGTCTGGTTGAAGCACCCCAAAAAAGAAAAAAAAATTCTCACTAACTAATTAACTAAGTAACTAATTAAATAGCTAGCTAACTGATTAACTAATTAACTAACTGAGTAATACCTTACTTACTACCTAACTACATGACTGACTAACTAACTAATTAACTATTTTTCACAATTTTGTTTTCATTCTTCACATTTTTTCTTTGTTCTGCCTGGATTCGAACCTGCAGCTTTTGGATGGGTGGGCGTCTGAAGGCGTGCCTTTTTCAGACGGATGTCTTACGCCACTGCTAACAGACACCTATTCTACTTTGAGATGTTTATGCCTTTTGAAGTTCACTTTTGTTCCTCCCCAACCAGCAGCTCATTCAAATATTCAGGTGTTTCCTACACAAGTCTGTTGGTATGCCTGCTATGAATCTCCCGTCAACTTTAGAAAGTATGTTGAACTCAGCACTGCAGAACATGACGCTATCCCCGTTCAAAATTGAAAGCAAAGGAAACCACATTGTGGTTGTCCTGAGGTTCGATACTATAACCGATTATTCCTGTTACGTTACTACCACAGCATCCATGCTGTGTATCGCAGAAAGTGCCCCTTCCAGGTAAACAGGGATAACACTGTGAAACACAGAAGAAGCTAAGGGTAGGCAAGGCAGCCTTTTCATCTCCATCTGGTTTATTTTTGCCAACTCTGCCCAGTTTGTTCTATGCTGCTGATGCTGACAGTGAAAAAAACTGTTTATACTGATAACCATGTAGCTGACAATGATAATCATTTGCCTGCCTCTCTTCCCCAGTCTTTGTATGACACTCAAAACAATCAACAGCAAATTTACATGAAACTGTGTGGCGTCAATATACAGTTAGTGACAGTGTGTGATGACTCTGAGAAAAAGTGCGTAGCAGTAACAGATTTCCATATGACTGTTAGAGTAAGAAATACTGAAGGCTATGAACAGGAAAATAATGCAACCGAACGTGATTCAAAATCGATGCATTTACCCGACACAGAGACACAAAACTAATGTTAGATCAAGCACATGTGGCACAGACAGCACCTAGCTCACTAAAGAAGCTAATGTGCAGCAGCACACAGAATCTTGTCAACAAAATATTCACACACAAATAATGGCAACTATTGAGGAAAGAGGGAAGAACTTGGTCAATCTCCTCCGTGTTTGTGGCGAAGTTAAACACATCACTTCTACCTGGAGCAAAGATGTTGTGAAAGGAAATCCTCACTATGACCCATCGTAACTGTTTTTTTGTAAAGTTGTGAGGTGGACTATTACTATGTGTGATTGACAGTCCAAGGATTAGTTACAAATGTATTTAATACCACGATGTCGGATCCATGTCAAGATGAAGGTTTGTAAAGGCCAATTGTACAACGTTCTATCCACATAATTTTCGTGTATGTGCTTCCGTCCTCACTCCATTTCTCACCTGCCCTCACCCCCTACCCTGTTCCCCCATCCCATTCCTCCATAGTCCGTTTTGTGAACGGCCTTAATAGCCTAAACCACATAAAACTATTCGCATTCATATTCTCTCTCTCTCTCTCTCTCTCTCTCTCTCTCTCTCTCTCTGAAAATTCACAAATTGAATACGTACATAAATTGATACCTAATAAACGCCTTAATAAATAAACAAATAATGAATTAAAAAATATATATATATATATTTATGGGGCACCCGACGTTGCCCGGGATATGAACATTCTTTGCGATACTCACGTGATGGCAAACATGTATTAATTGTTTTGATTTACAATCAACCCCCCCCCCCAACATCTTCCCACCCCCTCCCCCCGACACAGATACACATTCTGTCTCTGTCTCTGTCTGTCTGTCTGTCTCTCTCTCTTATACATTCTATTGTTTTCCACCTGCCTCTGGCCCCTTTCCCCTAGCACGTCGAGATGCTTTTCTCGCTCGATTTTCCGCCTGCACTCACTGTTCCCATTTCCATTCTACTGATTGCCCTTAATTTGGTAGGAACAGACTTTGTGCAGAAGTAGTTTATTTCAACGGGTCTGTGTCTAATGTAAAAATAGTATATCAGGCTTTGCACTGTACAATCATTTTTCTGGCCCCTCTCATTGCTCCCTTTTCATCCCCCTACACTGTCCCATCCATGTTGCAAAATTACTTACCGTTACTGGACATACGCATACCGAATTTTATCAATAGCGGTGTAAATTTAGAAAATAACGGTTTTTAACGGTCAATGTTAAGTTCTGGTTCGTAAAATACATTGTTCAGCGCTTAAAACTGTACGTGCATACGGAATGTTATCAAGAACGGTGAAAATTTAGAAATTCAGAAAATAACGGTTTTTAACGGTCAATGTTAAGTTTCGGATCTTGAAAATTGTATATCATTGTTTAGCGTTCAAAACTGCACATGTATATTGAATTTCTTCAAGAATACTCTAAATTTATAAAATAACGGTTTTTAACGGTCAATTGTACATTTCGGTTCGTAAAAGTTGTATATCATTTTTCGGCATATAAAACTGCACATGTATACCGAATTTCATCAAGAACAGCCTAAATTTTGAAAATAACGGTTTTTAACGGTGAAATTTAATGGTCATAATGACCATCTAATGACCCTATGTTACCCGCGGGATGTTCCTGTAGGCTTATGTCAAGTTTGGTGGCGATCCGATGACTGTCGTGGCCTCCAACCTCAGAAGATCGGGTTTTAAACAGTTTTTATAGGGTTTGGTGTTTTTAACGGTTTTTAACTGTTATAAATAATGTTTCTTAACTGCCAAATAACGGTTCTAATTTTCGAGAAGTAGCCCTGTACCTGTGCAAAGTCACAACGGCCATTTGATGAAAAGCAGAGGAAAAAGATGTCTTTGAAACCGTTATAACAGTTTTTTTTAACGGTTTTTAACGGTTTTATTTTTTTAGAGATTAGCCCCAAACCATCCTCGGGTCACAACAGACGTACCTGCTAAATTTCAAGAAGATCGGGTTTTAAACAGTTTCTTTTATAGGGTTTGGTGTTTTTAACGGTTTTTAACTGTTATAAATAAGGTTTTTTAACTGCCAAATAACGGTTCTAATTTTAGAGAAGTAGTCCTGTACCTGTGCAATGTAACAACGGCTAGTTGAACAAAAGCAGAGGAAAAAGATGACTTTGAAACCGTTATAACAGCTTTTTAACGGTTTTTTAACGGTTTTATTTTTTTTGAGATTAGCCCAAAACCATCCTCGAGTCACAACGGACGTACCTGCCAAATTTCATGACAATCGGTTGAGCCGTTTTTGAGTCTATAGCGTACACAGACACACACACACACACACACACACACACACACACACACACACACACACACACACACACACACACTCACAGACAGAATTTGCCATTTATGTATTATATATATATATTATATATATATAATTAAGTAAATGAGTATATCAATAAAGAACTAATTTATAGATACCACTAAACCAAATGATGAAAAAAAAGAAAGAAGAAAGAAAGGAAGGACAGAAGGAAGTTAGGAAGGAAAAGAACCACAAAACCAAGAGAGATGAACAAATTGGCAAACAAACCCCAAAGTCTGCGTGGTGGGTAACTGAAAAAAATAATTAGTTGATTACTTAATTAGTTAGTAAGTTAGTTCTCTCATTCTCAATTTATAACCATCTTCTCATAATATATTCATGGTACATCAGTCCTCTCTGTCTTACATGTCGTTCTTATTTCTTTCTTTATCTTCCTATTTCCATCTCTTCTTTGTTTCTTTGTTTCCTTTTTGTACTCTGTTCCTTTCTCTTTTACTCGTTTTATTTTCTTTTATGTTTATGGACATATACAATTTTTTCTCCTTTTTTTTTTTTAGACAATTGCAAAACTTAGAGACAGAAAGAGGCTCTTTACTACTTGTAGTCTGGTTGAAGCACCCCAAAAAAAAAAAAAAATTCTCACTAACTAATTAACTAAGTAACTAATTAAATAGCTAGCTAACTGATTAACTAATTAACTAACTGAGTAATACCTTACTTACTACCTAACTACATGACTGACTAACTAACTAATTAACTATTTTTCACAATTTTGTTTTCATTCTTCACATTTTTTCTTTGTTCTGCCTGGATTCGAACCTGCAGCTTTTGGATGGGTGGGCGTCTGAAGGCGTGCCTTTTTCAGACGGATGTCTTACGCCACTGCTAACAGACACCTATTCTACTTTGAGATGTTTATGCCTTTTGAAGTTCACTTTTGTTCCTCCCCAACCAGCAGCTCATTCAAATATTCAGGTGTTTCCTACACAAGTCTGTTGGTATGCCTGCTATGAATCTCCCGTCAACTTTAGAAAGTATGTTGAACTCAGCACTGCAGAACATGACGCTATCCCCGTTCAAAATTGAAAGCAAAGGAAACCACATTGTGGTTGTCCTGAGGTTCGATACTATAACCGATTATTCCCTGTTACGTTACTACCACAGCATCCATGCTGTGTATCGCAGAAAGTGCCCCTTCCAGGTAAACAGGGATAACACTGTGAAACACAGAAGAAGCTAAGGGTAGGCAAGGCAGCCTTTTCATCTCCATCTGGTTTATTTTTGCCAACTCTGCCCAGTTTGTTCTATGCTGCTGATGCTGACAGTGAAAAAAAACTGTTTATACTGATAACCATGTAGCTGACAATGATAATCATTTGCCTGCCTCTCTTCCCCAGTCTTTGTATGACACTCAAAACAATCAACAGCAAATTTACATGAAACTGTGTGGCGTCAATATACAGTTAGTGACAGTGTGTGATGACTCTGAGAAAAAGTGCGTAGCAGTAACAGATTTCCATATGACTGTTAGAGTAAGAAATACTGAAGGCTATGAACAGGAAAATAATGCAACCGAACGTGATTCAAAATCGATGCATTTACCCGACACAGAGCACAAAACTAATGTTAGATCAAGCACATGTGGCACAGACAGCACCTAGCTCACTAAAGAAGCTAATGTGCAGCAGCACACAGAATCTTGTCAACAAAATATTCACACACAAATAATGGCAACTATTGAGGAAAGAGGGAAGAACTTGGTCAATCTCCTCCGTGTTTGTGGCGAAGTTAAACACATCACTTCTACCTGGAGCAAAGATGTTGTGAAAGGAAATCCTCACTATGACCCATCGTAACTGTTTTTTTGTAAAGTTGTGAGGTGGACTATTACTATGTGTGATTGACAGTCCAAGGATTAGTTACAAATGTATTTAATACCACGATGTCGGATCCATGTCAAGATGAAGGTTTGTAAAGGCCAATTGTACAACGTTCTATCCACATAATTTTCGTGTATGTGCTTCCGTCCTCACTCCATTTCTCACCTGCCCTCACCCCCTACCCTGTTTCCCCCATCCCATTCCTCCATAGTCCGTTTTGTGAACGGCCTTAATAGCCTAAACCACATAAAACTATTCGCATTCATATTCTCTCTCTCTCTCTCTCTCTCTCTCTCTCTCTCTCTCTCCTCTGAAAATTCACAAATTGAATACGTACATAAATTGATACCTAATAAACGCCTTAATAAATAAACAAATAATGAATTAAAAAAATTATATATATATATTTATGGGGCACCCGACGTTGCCCGGGATATGAACATTCTTTGCGATACTCACGTGATGGCAAACATGTATTAATTGTTTTGATTTACAATCAACACCCCCCCCCC
>JAMYXO010000046.1:142500-151325 GCA_033310375.1 Conus canariensis | reverse complement strand
TGTTGGTTCGGATGAGGAATTTGCACAGGCCCTCAATGCCAGGCGACTGAAACTCAACCTGCCACGAGCAAACGAAACTGAAGATTGGGAGAAACTGGATGCAAAAATCGTCCAAAGACTCGATGCACTGATAGGGAAAAGCACCCTGGAACACAAACTAGCCACATATGGGGATATTGCGTATGCCACATGTAGAGACGCCTATGGAGCAAAACTACCCAAAGAGAAAACACCTCCAAAGAAATCCAGACGCCAAGAAAAGATGGACAAGATCAGGGTCCAAAAGAAAAACCTCAAGATGCAAACGAAGACCGCACTGCCAGCTGAAAAACAAGGCTTGGAAAAACTGTGGAAAGACCTGAAAGAAAAACACAGCGCCCTCAGCAAAGCGGAATCTGCGAGGAAGAGGAAGAGCAAAAAGAAGAAGACACAAGAGCGCTTCTTCAGAGACCCCTTCCAGTTTGCCAGAACACTGTTTGAGCAGCCAAAATCTGGGACCCTAAGTGTGGACAAAGGAGTTCTTGAGCAGCATCTGAGGAAAACATACTCTGACCCACAGAGCAAAGCACCACTCGACATTCAAGGTCTGGTGTGGCCAACCAACCCTGAGGAACAGTTCAATGGCAAGCCTCCAACGTTGGCAGAAATCAAGAAGGTGGTCGACAAAGCCAGAGCCAAATCATCACCAGGGCCAAACGGAATACCTTACCAGCTTTACAAGAAATGTCCCAAGGTGCTGGAGTGGCTCCACAGGCTGCTGCGATCGGCTTGGAGAAACCAGAAGATCAGCGGCCAGTGGATGACGGCAGATGGTGTGTACATCCCCAAAGAGCAAAACTCAAGTGACATCAGCCAGTTCAGGCCAATATCACTACTGAACGTCAAAGGGAAAATCTTCTTCTCTGTCATGGCAGCACGGCTGACCAAGTACCTGATGGAAAACAAGTACTTGGATGTGTCAGTCCAGAAAGGTGGCATCCCATGCGTGGCTGGCTGTGTAGAACACGCCACAATGATCTGGGACGCAATCCAAAAAGCAAAAACAGAAAAGAGAGACCTGGACGTAGTGTGGCTTGATCTGGCAAACGCATATGGATCTGTGCCCCATGAGATGATACAGTTGGCTCTTGAGATGTACCATGTGCCAAAGAACATCCGCGACATGCTCAAGAAGTACTTCAATGGCTTCTCAATGCGGTTCTCTACCAAGGAGTACACAACAGACTGGATCAACTTGGAAGTGGGTATTGCAATGGGCTGTGCAATTTCCCCAACACTGTTCGTGCTGGCAATGGAACTCATCTTGAAAGCAGCAACAAACAACGCGAGACAAACAGACCTTGGCGATGGATACAAGATGCCTCCTCTCAAGGCCTTCATGGATGACACTACAGTGATTTCATCCAGAGAAGACGAGACACGTCATGTGCTGGAGAGGCTGGACGACATAGTTGCCTCATCCAGAATGAAGTTCAAGCCAAAGAAATCACGGAGTCTCTCACTGAGGAAAGGAAAAGTGGCCGGATCTGTGGTCTTCAGTGTTGCCAACCAGGCCATTCCAACAGTCACAGAAGAACCAGCCAAGAGCCTTGGAAGATGGTATGATAATACGCTGAAAGACACACAAAGAGCAAAAGAAACCAAGCAGATGGCGGAGGAAGGCTTGGAGACCATTGACCAGTGTGGGCTCCCTGGCAAATACAAGGTCTGGTGTCTGCAGTTCATGCTGATACCAAAGCTCCTATGGCCTCTGATAATATACGACATCTGCACCAGCATAGTGGAGGCAATGGAAGCCAAAATCAACAAGTTCACAAGGAAATGGCTTGGTGTCCCACCCTGTCTGACTGACATAGCGCTGTACTGTCGCCAAGCAAAGCTGAAACTACCACTGAAATCCATCCTGGAGGAATACAAAGCAGGGAAGATCAGACTTCAAAGCATGCTGGAGGACTCAGGAGACAAGGTGGTAGAAGCAATCAAGCCCCAGCTGAAGACAGGCAGAAAATGGAAAGTTCAAGAGGCGATGGATTCTGCAAAAGAAAGTCTCAAGATCAGAGAAATAACAGGACACACACAGACCAACAGACAAAGACTGGGGGTGGCCAAAACTGAATGGTGGTCAAAGGCCAAAGGAAAAGCCAAAAGAGACATGATGATTCAGGAGATGAGAAAAGAAGAAGACCAAAAAAGACTCCAAAAAGCAGTCCAGCAGAGCCAGCAAGGGCAATGGACAACGTGGGAGAATGCACTCCAAAGAAGTCTCACTTGGAATGACATTTGGCGCATGGCCCCTCTCAGGATCAGCTTCATTCTCAGATCTGCATATGACCTTCTGCCCTCAAATGCAAACCTGGTGAAGTGGGGGAAAACAGACGATCCTGCATGCCCCCTCTGCCATGAAAAACACACAGTGGAGCATGTCCTAAGCTCATGTAAAGTAGCCCTGGCTCAAGGAAGGTACACATGGAGGCACAACCAAGTGCTCAAAGAGATTGTACAAGTAGTCTGGGCTAGTACCAACACCACAAAAGGGAAAATCAGGACTCCAAAAGCACCCGCAACATTCATCACGGCAGGAGGCAGCAAATCATGGCCAAGAACAACAGTACCACTCGAAACATGCAGGCAGAGTCTGCTGGACGGGGCAGATGACTGGGAGTGCACTGCAGACCTCCCAGAATGGAAGAGTCACCCAGAGATCATCAGCAAGAGTGGCATGAGACCAGACATAGTAGTCCACTCTAAGTCAACCAAGCAGCTGATCATGATCGAGCTCACGGTGCCATATGAGAACAGAATGGAGGCAGCTCAAATCTACAAGACTGAAAAGTATGCTGATCTGGCAAACAGCCTGAGGAGAGAAGGCTATCAGGTCAAAGTCCTCACTGCAGAAATTGGAGCTAGGGGGTTTGTAGGAACGTCTGCATACAGCCTCATGAAACAGCTCTCAGTTGCAGGGAAGGAAAAAACCAGAGCCCTGAGAGCAATGGCAGAAGCGGCAGAGAGGTGTTCAAGCTGGATCTGATCAAGGAGGAACAAAAGTCAACTTCATAAGGCTTAATTTCCCTACAAATATCAGGTGTCCCTGTGGCTCAGTGGTTAAAGCGCGAGTCATTAAGTGGAAAATGAGCATGTCCAGAGGGTCATGGGTTCGAATCCCAGCCATGGCTCGTCCCAAGATGGGGGAAAAAAAAAGGGGGCAGCAGAGGGACATCCGGAGTCATGAACCGGGTGTGGCCCAACCCCCTTAGAGTGTCAGGAGATAAGGGCCGAAACACTTGCTTGAAGGGGCTTCTCTTCTGAGGACTCTCTGCTGCCACGCTCTCCACGAGTTTCTTTCTACTATATATATATATATATATATATATATGTGTGTGTGTGTGTGTGTGTGTGTGTGTGTGTGTGTGTGTGTGTGTTACGCTCGATGTGGATAATTGCCTAATGTGAACACTAGGCAGAAAATTGCCTATTGTGCACATTAGGTACAATGACTTGCGTAATATAAAAAAAAATTGTCAACATTAGGCAGAAAAATGCCTAATGCTCACATTATGAAGTTTAATTTTGCCCGATGCGAATACGACTGCCTAATACACATTGTGCAGCTCAATTTGCCTGATGTGAATAAGAGTGAGATAGAGATGCCACAGAACAAACATGTAGAGACAGTTTTAAGACATCTTAATTGAAATTGCAGTTTAATAAAAAAAAAAAAGAACACACTTGCAATCACAAAACGGACATAGGCATCCAAAAAAACATCTCAAAAGATGATGTGGCCAATTGCCTAAAATCAATGAAAAATCAATAAAAGAGAAAAAAAAAGTCAGTCAAACAGATATCAGGGTCCAGTCGAGTTTATTTAGAATTTTTTGCATGATCTGCCCGGGTAACAGCGCGAGTTGCATTTAAGTTTTTTTTTCTTAGACAGCTGCATCGTCCTGATGTACATTGAGTTGTACATTGACACTTAGTATATCCTTGCCCGCCAGTGGCCCTTGCTGTTGCTGTTCTAATTGATAGGCAGACATCAGGAACATCTTCTGCTTTTATCAGGGGCTGATTGATTGCACTTAGGTCAGCAGCTGTGAATTTTGGTCCTAGAATTCCCTCCCGGCAACCTACAGTGTATAGCCTATCTTTTTCCTTGAGGACGACCACCAACAGATTGTTGGGATCTGTTGGACCACGATCCATATCCGGGACCCTCAGTGTAGCACACTGGCCAATGCACAATGGCCTAAGCAGGTGTTTGCCGCATGTTGTCATCCGTGCTGCTGCCTTAGATTGTCCTCTATCAGCCGAAGCACAGATCTTTTGGAAAGTTGGATCTACTGCTTCTGCCTGTGCATGTGCCTCTGCTTCTGTCTCTGCTTCTGTCTCTATCTCCGTTGATGCTACTGCTTGTGCCTCTGTCACTGCATCTGTCTCTGTCTCTGCTTCTGCCTCTGGCCCTGCAACTGCATCTGCCTCTGTCACATTTGATGCCTCAGTAGGAAGTTCAGTGTCGGCATTTTCAGCTTCCTTTGACTCCAGAAATGCCTCAAGAGAGAGAGAGAGAGAGAGAGAGAGAGAGAGAGAGAGAGAGAGAGAGAGAGAGAGAGAGAGAGAGAGAGAGAGAGAAAGAGAGAGAGAGAGAGAGAGCAAGAGAGACAGACAAAGAGAGAGAGAGAGAGAGAGAGAGAGATGGAGGGAGGGAGGGAGAGAGAGAACAGTAAGAGAAAGGGTGAGAGGGTGGGAGACTAATTAGAGACAGACAGAGAAAGCGAGAGAGAGAGAGAGAGAGAGAGAGAGAGAGAGAGAGAGAGAGAGAGAGAGGGAGAGAGAGAGAGAGAGAACAGTAAAAGAAAGAGTGAGAGGGTGGGAAACTGATTAGAGAGAGAGAAAGAAAAAGCGAGAGAGAGAGAGAGAGAGAGAGAGAGAGAGAGAGAGAGAGAGAGAGAGAGATACAGACAGACGGACAGACAGACAGAGAACGAACGAACGAACGGATTTTATTTTCAGAGGGTAGAGGAGTAAGCATAACTGCTTTTTTACACCCAGCCCTTTACATCAGGCAAAGAGAGAGAGAGAGAGAGAGAGAGAGAGAGAGAGAGAGAGAGAGAGAGAGAGACAAGGAGAGAGAGAGGGGGGGGAAGAGACAGACAGACAAACAGACAGACAGACAAAGATAAGATAGAAGGGGAAAGAGTGAGAGAGGGGGACAAAACAAAAATCTCAATAGCGCACCAGAGAGAGAGAGAGAGAGAGAGAGAGAGAGAGAGAGAGGGGGGGGAAGGGAGAGAGAACAGCAAAGAGACAGACAGAACAGGAGAAAGGGTGAGAGGGTGGGAGACATATTAGAGAGAGACAGAGAGAGAGAGAGAGAGAGAGAGAGAGAGAGAGGGAGAGAGAGAACAGTAAGAGAAAGGGTGAGAGGGTGGGAGACTAATTAGAGAGAGAGAAAGAGAAAGTGAGAGAGAGACAAACAGACAGACAGGGAGAGAGAGAGAGAGAGAGAGAGGGGGGGGCGGGGGGGGGAGACAGACAGACAAACAGACAGACAGACAAAGAGAAGACAGAAGGAGAAAGAGGGAGGGAGGGGGACAAAACAAAAATCTCAATAGCGCACCAGAGAGAGAGAGAGAGAGAGAGAGAGAGAGGGAGAGAGAGAGAGGGGGGGGTGGGGGGGAGGAAGGGAGAGAGAACAGTAAAGAGACAGACAGAACAGGAGAAAGGGTGAGAGGGTGGGAGAATAATTAGAGAGAGAGACAGACAGACAGACAGGCAGAGAGAGAGAGGAGAGAGAGAGAGAGAGAGAGAGAGAGAGAGAGAGAGAGAAGGGGGGGGGGGGGGAGGAGGGAGAAAGAGAGAGATTTACCTTCAAAAGAAATCAAGCCTTCTGTTGTTGCGTTTCTCTGAAATGACAATGCGATGTTTTTCTTCTGACAATGAATGCTCAAATGCTTTCAATCAGATGTTTTTTCCACTGACACTAAATGCTCAAGTGGAAAGGTCCTGAATCAAATACTAAAAATAAAATCATGATCAGAACTCAGTTCCTCTGTTACGAATGTGTGGAAAAAGTTGTGAGTTGTGATTATAACAAAGATGATAAAGTAACACTCTGCCCCTGTTACAACAAGCAATGCTCAATGCTCAGTAAGAGGTCAGCATAGTTGAGTGGTTAGTTTCCTTGCTTTCCACTCCAGCGACCGCAGTTCTTCATTCTGTTCACATCAGGCAGAACGCCATTGCGTAATGTGAAAGTCTTGCTTAATGTGAACATTATGCAAATAATTTGCCTATTGTAAACATTGTGCAAATTGCTCGCCTAATGTTTACATTTGGCAAATTACTTGCATAATGTTCACATTGGGCGATTATCCACATCGAGCGTAATATATATATATATATATATATATATATATATATATATCCTCAGGCATAGGCTCAAAGATTGTCCCCTACATTTTATACTGTTTGCATAATGCTTTTTGTTTTATTCCATTTACTATCCTTCGCTGGCTGCTTTGGGGGTACTGTTGGATTCTTTTTTTAACCCTTGGTGGTGAGAACACCACAGAATTATGGACTGTGGTGTGTCTCTATTTGACAGTAGGAGCGCAGACACAATCAGCCGTGCCTCCCTGATGAGTCCGATCCAGCGGACGAAAGGCCTAGGAGCAGGCAATACAAATAGATCTGCCTTCAGAAGGGATCACGATGGTTCCCTCAGGCAGCTAGTGAAGGGTTTCTCATATTTATAATATATTTCCCCCATTTTCTTCATCTTCATTTTTTTTTTTTTTTTTCTCTAAAAGTTCAAATCTTTGCGAAGTCATTATTATAATGATTGAAGAATTGTTAGCCTGCACTTGTTTTCCCCCACTACTTAATTGTTCAGCATTATATATATATAAAATATATATATATATATATATATATATATATATATATATATATATATTGGTGTACATGTTACAAATGGAACAGCAAAGAATTCCACTTAAAGCATATAATATCTTATACGATTTAGATCTCAAAGGTAAAGTAAACTGCGTGACTCAAGTGCGAACCTGTTTGTTTGATTACGGTTTGGGGTTGTCTGGTACAATCAGGGGTTGGATACGTGAATGATTTTACTCGTACACTTCGCCAACGGTTACGAGACTGTAGTTGACCAAATTGGTTTGAACATATCCAGACCAGCAGTAGATATGCTATGTATAGACATTTATGTGATACACCTGCTTTGAAGCCCTATCTATTATTCGATTTGAACCCACATTTGAAATAGATAACCACAATATTCCGGCTGGGAACCTCAGCTTTAACGGTACATAGCTTTAGACACAGAACTGTCAACAGAAGTGTTTATGCGTGTCCAATGTGTAAGAAGCAGAGGAAAGCGAGGTACATTTTTTTTTCGCGAAAGCTATATAAAACCTAAGTATCATCGACAACCCTCTTTGTTCAAACTCAGTTTACTAATGTCCTCACAAAAGTCTCACGACGTGAGAAATTTTTCACTATTCCTGTCTAAGATATTTAAGTTAAGAGAATTAGTAACATCTTAGAAATATAACTCTTTTGTTGCTGTCCCTATTCTGTTTCTATGCATTGTTATTGGTACTTGTTCAGATTCATTTTCTATGTGAATTTGTGCCCACTGGTGTTTTTTGAAAGATTGTTTATATGATGTTCCCGCACCGCTTTAGAAGGTACCGTGGCCTATTGTGAATAAACTCATCTGAATCTTCTCTCTCTCTCTCTCTCTCTCTCTCTCTCTCTCTCTCTCTCTCTCTCTCTCTCTCTCTCTCTCCACAATACATGTGCCAGTGAAAATGATACCATATGTATCATATCGCACAGTGCACCATATTCTTGGGGAGAGAATGCAGTGTGGTGACACTGTATGCATCACTGTCACACGGCGCTATGTACCATGGAACAGTCTACTTCGCAGTGACGCTGTATACATTATTTCACACTTGCACAGAGAGCCACAGAACAGTCTACTCCCTAGTGACAGTATACGTCACTTTACACAGTGCACCATATACCAGGGAACAATATATTCCCTACTGATACAGTATACCTCACTTCACACATTGCTGTGTGTGCCAGAGAACAGTGTATTCCCTAGTATCACTGTATACATTACCTCACATAGTGCACCGGTACCAGGGGACAGTCGACTCTCTACTGACACTATTATATCATTTCACACAGTGTATCATGTACCCTAGACCAGTCTACTGTCTACTGTCACGGTGTACACCTCAGACAGTGTACCGCGAACAAGGAAACCCTCTACGCTCAACAGTATACATTACCTCCTACCGTGCCCTGTGTCTTAGGGAAGTTTTATGGAGTCTGGCATTTCCCCAAAGTTTCTGAGGAAAAGAACATCATCAGAAGAAACGCATTGGAATGGACTCGTTAAAGAGTTTGTTGACATGCTAGCACTTGACACGTCAGCACATTTTCTTTTCTTTTTTTTTTCTTCTTATGTTAGCCAACATTCATTTCCCCCACAAATCAATGGCAATCGGGACCATTGTGACCGGTATGTACTTTGCAAAACGTGTTATCTCTTTGGGTTATTTTTTTTTATCTTATCAGTGCATTTCCAGAGCAAACTAAGTCAAAGACAATCCTGTTCTTTTCTCAACATGAAAACACACACACACACTCATTCATACACACACACACACACACACACACACACACACACACACACACACACACACACACACACACACGAACACGAACACGAACACACACACACACACACACACACACACACACACACGCACGCACGCACGCACGCACGCACG